>JBBBDQ010000571.1:4690000-4945000 GCA_037127315.1 Ascarosepion bandense
GGACCTAACTACGTTTCAACCAACGGATCGTCAGGGCAAGTTGGGTGAAACTTGCCCTGACGATCCGTTGGGTGAAATCTAGGTAGGTCTGTTGGCTCTAGGTTAGATTATATATATATATATATATACAAATTCAACTCTAAAATTTACATAGGAACTTATGGTTAATAACAACGTCCCATTCCTTAATATTGATATAAAACCAAAGTCCAAAGTATTTACCACTTACCCGTATAAAAACACCACCGATACAAATTCTTGTCTTTCAAACTATGATCGTCGATGCCCAGGAAGATACAAATAGCAATGATAAAAAGAAATCTTAAGTAGGGCACACAAAAATTCCTCTTCTCAAACTAAACTAAAAACACATAAGACAAACATTAGTCAACAATAATTTTCACAAATGGATCATTGACAAACAAACAAAATTATTATTACAGAAATTCACTACACCAGTAATAAAAATACCACACAATAAAATATCGAATGTAGTGGAGGTAAATTCAGAATAATGCCTATCTACCAAAATGCAGATTATGATACGCTCATGATATCAGAAGAAATATTTATAAAAAATACAAGCCTTCCCACAACAAAACAACACACACACACACACACACACACACACACACACACACACACACACACACACACACACACACACACACACACACACACACTATTCAAACGCGATAAAAAAACAATTCGTGAGCCGTTGGAAAAATAGAACTAGTTGACCCGTACAATAGAATTGAATCGAAATCGCTGAAAGCACTTTCGAAGTATAAACTCGAAATCAAATTTCGCTAGTCAGTGTAAAATTTTTTTACGGCCAATGAAAGGTGACGGAAGAGATCTAACGTGCGAGTGTGAAAAAAACAAAACAAAATAAAAAACAACAAACACGCACGCATATGAACTTTCTGACCTGCTCACCATTTATCTCTATATACACGATACTTTGGCCATCAGAAAAACAAAGGCATCTCGATATGTAAAGTCACAAGTTTATTCTCCTGAAGAGAGTCAACTTTAGACTCGAGGCACTTGTAGCGACACAAATATAATTATGGACACTTAATGTATCATACAAAAAGCAAGTAATATTAATAATAAATCTACACTTTAAACAAAACGATACGTCTTCTCGCCCTTCTATACAACCCCATTTCTGTTTATATATATATATAGTCATTCGCAGACAGATCTGTTTCGCTGTATCACAGCTCATCAGTACGGCAAGACATCTGATTGCTACTAGCCAGGATTGAAACCCAACCGAATTGAGATGCGCCGGCGATTCCTCTGAGCTATGGGCGCTTGGTAGAGGAAGGCATGTTATATACAATGTAAACAAACGCAAGTAGCCGAGAGTGCTCAATTTCATTACTGAATGAACGATGCGTAACCTTCGTGGTGAACCAGTAAGAGCAATATATTTCTTCAGAATGATTGGTTCCCAAAGATGAGAAATGTGAGTTCGAATCTCGCGGGAGGCTTATTCTTTATGCTTTGCTGCTTTGTCGTGCTGAGATGTAGCAGAAAGCCATTATTCCCAAAGTATAATTATTTGCTGAAAATAAATCGAAAGACCCCTGTATTGAAATAATGTAAAATGCCAGCATATAATTATGTCAAGCCTTTTGAAGAGAAAAAATAAAGAATTGAAATAGAAGGAAGTTTAAGAATTAAATTAAAAGCAAAGTAGATGATAAAATAATTCACGAGAACTTAAATAAAGAACTCGATTTTATCAGGTTGTCAACGAGGACAATTTGACAGCGCTTTTATCAACAAATAACCGCGCCATAAAACTATTTTCTTACAATTCAGCCACAGCGTAACCTAACATTTTGTTTCCATTCGCATTTAAAAAAATTCCCTTACTTTTGTTATTCGGTAAATCCGTTGACGTTAAATGAAAACTGATATTTGACATAAAGATCTCCAAATATTTACTACACTGTATATCTTGTATAAATCAAACTTTTTTATTTTGTACTGCATTTTCTAAGTATTTGCTTGCATATTTGAGATTGATTAATGAGAAAAGGGCTCTTTGTTCTATACACGAAATTAGCGAGAAATCTAAATTTCGCAGACATTATCTCATACATTAACTTCTTAAAGTGTTTAACGGATATTTCGCAGACATTATCGCATATATTAATGTCTTACGTGTTAAGGTTTAATCACAAGAACAAAGAATATCTCGTAACACGCATGAACAGTGTAATTTTTGTTAAGATTTTTAAAAATTAAGTTTAATTGATTGATTTGTTTTTGCTATTTATCAGCCCTTTCTGGGTTGTTTAAAGCTGAAACATATTTTTAGATTCTAAAGAAAATTCTTCTTTTTTCTTGCTAGTGAATATTGTATTAATACTTTTTATTAGAGGTAACAATGATTTTTTCAGATATGTTGGGGTAAGCAGAGATGCATTTATATCTTTTTCAGGAGGTAAGTGAATGCAACGATCTCATCTGTAATTCGAACTCGGCTCTCCAATTTCACATTCAGAGTCATTATCAATTGAATCACCCCAACATAAGAATTATCATTATCCTTGTTATTCGGCCTGATATGTTCATTTTGGTTCTTATCAGTCAGTTAAGTGTCATACGTGATACACGCTTAGGCGATCATGTCCCGAAAGAGACATAGCTGACCGGGCAGAAGATTTTCCCGCTGTAGGTTGCCATTACTTTCTGCGGTAGACTGGTTGTCAACCAAGGCTATAGAACCCAATCTGTTCTGCTATTTGACCCATAGCTGGAAGGAGAAACGACGGATTCATACCTTTCCCAAGTGTATTTGCGCGTATATGAATGCAACGAATTCAACAGGAATTCGAATTTGCATCTCCGATTTCTCGTTCCGAGCCGATATGCACTGCACTACAACGATTCGGGAAAACTTTCCAAATGGTTAAGCTATTAGATATCCAAGGTTACAGAAATTAATTAAATAAAGAAGATGGCGCTCGCATTTCTGAGACTTATCTATCTATCTATCTATCTATCTATCTATCTATCTATCTATCTATCTATCTATCTATGGAATGATTACATCGAATCTATAGCAATGTCTACTGCTAGGAAGGTTGGATTACTGTTGCGTCCAGAAAGATTTTCTCCTCAGAATCGATCTTGAACATTTATAAATGTACTATACTTTCGTGAATTGAATACTGTTATTATATCTGGTCAGATGCTTCTGCAAATCATCTCGAGGTTCTTGATAAAATCCAAAGAAGGATCTGCAATATAATCGATCCTGACTTGGCATCTCGACTTCAGTCCTTTTCTTACCGATCTATTGTTAGTTATATAATCCTTTATTTTTGTAGGTTCCCCACCTTATTTTGTCAGTCCACCAGGACAAGCAGATGTGGTCTCCATAGCAGCGAATATGTCACCAGGAACAGCTATATACTTTGTGAAAGTCGATGATCCAGATCCTGGAGATATCTTGTCCACAAACACATCAAACACAGTGGATTTCACACTAACTGCTACCAAAATACCACGGGGATTTATATTAAGTTCAAAACGAATGTTCAATTATTCCAATCCTGCTGATCGTCTTCACAAAATCATTATTTCGTATGTATTTGAATTATTTTTAAACTTATAATTGATTCTGTTCGTTTAAATGTTTCGTAGTAACGTTATGACAAATAAAATGTTTTATGAACATCGTGACCAGAATTGCGCAAACAACCTTCGTCATATGTGAAAAATTATATTCTTGTAATTAAAGCAACAAAAGTAATTCAATCTCACGTTATTTTACAGCGCCATATGTTGTGATTTTCAAGTAATCTTTTGGTGCCACCACAAGCTTAAAAGGCAGTCAGTTCTTTAATAAGGTTACAACCAAGCATGAAATATAAGTTCACAGTAAAAGCAACAGTAAAGGAGAAGTAGATGAAAAGTGTATGAAAAAAAAAAATAGAAAAAAAAAACGCCTACTAAATTTATTGCGTCTTGAGTATGACGATAATCTTCATCCAGATCCTGGGTTTGACGATAAACTGCATCTGGCAGCAAGGTTTCTAATTAGGAAGTTTTCAGGAGCATGGAACCACCTCTGAAGTACTGCTGTTTCCAGTTCCACCCTGACCTGGGGTGGTAACTCTTGTAAGGGTCCCAGCTAAGGACAAATATTTAACCCCCAAAATGGGATAAAACACTATGAAAATATAAAAATAGAGTGAAAATTCCAGCAATACTTATGGAGAAGAAAATATGACCAGCAATACATTTTGAAAGGAAAAAAATATTACCAACAATATATTTTTTAAGAAAAAATATTTACACCAGTAATACATCAGATTCTGGACAAAAGTCTTTTTACGAAAGTACGTTAATGAAACCTGATCTAAAAACTGGCTTCTTATAAAAAATACATATTTTAACTCTCACAACAGACCTCAATTTGAATGATTATATAGAATTTATAACTAAATCCGCTGCTTTACTGTGTAGGGCCAGTAAGGTTTTTCCGCCTGAAACAATCCTGCATATATATAAATCTACCATCTGTCCGTGCATTGAATACTGCTGACATATCTGGTCGTGTTCTCCTGCTATCCACCTAGGTGTCCTTGACAAAATCTAACGGAGAATCTGTAATGTGATAGATCCAGACTTTGCAGCTCGGATACAGTCACTTTCTCACCGGCGCAATGTGGCTCCTCTGTGTCTCTTCTACAAATACTTTCACCGCTTCTGCTCCGATGAACTTAGCTCACTGGTGCCCCTATATATAAATTTACTCGATCCACAAGATTAGCAACTAGGTCCCACTCTTTTACTGTGAAACCAATAAATTGTAAACACAAATTATACTCCATCAGCTTCTTTTCTCGCACTTCCCACCTGTGGAATTCCCTTTCATTTACTTGCTTTCCCGACATCTATAATCACCAAGAATTTAAATGTAAAGTCAATAGTCATCTCATATCTCACTAACCTGCATCCACTGTCTCATGCTTCCTTTCTCCGTCCACTCCACTCTCATCAGTATTCTCATCCTTCTCTTACCCACTTCCTGACATCCCTATAACCTGTCACTTTTTCACATAACTTTCCTATGTAACCCCCTGCAAAACAGTGGCAATAAAATGCCTTGCTTGGGGTGATATGATTCTAAAAAAAATTTATTCCTACGAATCTAGTGTAAAAATTTTTACGGCATTAAATAACCCATTTAGGTCTTGATATGTCATAAGCCAAAATGAACCAAACCGAACCAAATTCATTGACACGAACGTTAAAATTTGAATTTAACTTGCAGAATTTAGCACTTTATCAATCGTATATGTTTAATAATAATAATAATAATAATAATAATAATAATAAATATTCAATAATAAAAGAAGGCAGTAATACAAACAAGATTTACATTTAGTAGATTCTGTAGAAAAGCGAAACAGAAGCCAAGAACTAACCATTGCGGCAAAAAATATGAAAATGAAAGCCAAAGATAAAGCTCTTGAACAGATGAAACAACGCTGGCAGGACAAACCTCTGCATGGCCAGTATCCAGAACGTGTCAATAACTCCAATGTTGATAAAGTTAATACTCATCGATGGTTACGTGCATATGGATTAAAGTCTGAGACTGAAGGCTTTATTCTTGCAGCGCAAGATCAAAGTTTTTTCACTAGAAACTTTCAGGCAAATATTATGCATGGTGGTGTGGATCCAAAATGCAGGTTCTGTGATAAACACCAAGAAACAATAGACCACCTAATCTCAGGCTGTTCTGTGCTTGCCCCAAATGAGTATGGAGGTCGTCACGATAGAGTGGGGCAATGTTTGCATTGAACAATGTGCAAACACTATGGAAAATCTGTAAACAAGCGCTGGCGTGAACATCACCCAGCACCGGTTGCAGAAATAGAAGATGTCGCCGTTCTGTGGGATTGCACCATCTACACGGACAGGGAGGTTGAGGCAAATAGGCCGGACATTATTGTTAAAAATCAGAAAGAAAAAACTTGTCTATTAATTGATATGGCTTGTCCAGCGGATTGTAACATAGCAACCAAGGAATTCGAAAAACTGTCAAAATATAAAGACCTGGAAATTGAAATAGAAGAAAATGTGGAAATTGAAAACAAGAATCGTACCAGTGATAGTAGGTGCACTTGGAATGATAAAAAATGGAATAAAACAACACATTGAGGGAGTCCCTGGAGGCGCCGGCTTAAGAGATATACAAAAAATTGTCTTGTTAATTGCAGCCCACACACTGGGGAGGACTTTGTCTGTGTGACGCTAGGGACAATAGGGGAGATAGAAAAAACATGAAATGGAGCCATAACGACACACCAGGAACTGCCTTACGTCTTCCCGCAGACTTGGTAGGTAGTGCGACCATAGCAGAAATCAAAATATGATGAAAAATGACAACATATTAATAAAAACAGAATAGGCTTTCTTATTGAAATGATAGTCCCAGTAGACTGTAATGTATCTTTGAAGATCTTGAAAGAAAAATCATTAAATCAAAATGTCAAAAATAAGAATATTAGCAATTCCAGTTGCATTTGAATCCATCAGTTTGACTGTAAATTGAAATTTGATTGATAGACTCATTGAAGGGATTCCTGGCAAACTTAGTTTTCAAAAATACTGAATATTTTACTCAGAGGTACAACTCACTCTTTACGAAGGGCTTTACACTCCTGATCAAAAATTTAAGACCACTTAAAAATCTTTAAAAATAATTTTTTTTATGGATAGATTTTAAGCTCCTCCCACTTAAGGTTACCAATACTACAATCTAAAATAAATAAAAATGTAAATTTCTAAATGAAATGTTTGGAATGTAGCTTTTTGTTTCCATAACCTTTTAGTTTGTAGTATTGGTAATCTTAAGCGGGAGGAGTTTAAAATCTATCTGTAAAAAAAAAAAAATCGTTTTAAAGATTTTTAAGTGGTCTTAAATTTTTGATCGGGAGTGTATGTAAAATGTGAGTGATCTTAGGATTGTTTGTTGTTTTGTTAATGCTCAGTTGAAAATGTCATGATGGTTGGAACACGGACAGAAATGGGAATAAGCAGAAATCAAAGGAAATAAAATACTACTACTACTACTACTACTACTACTACTACTACTAATAATAATAATAATAATAATAATAACAAATATTCTAATAGTGGACAAAGTTACCAAAGTAAGCAGATTTTGTAAATAAAGAAATTAAGAAATAGAGTATTAATAATAAATAAATGAATGAAAAATTTTAAAGATTTTTTTCCTGACTTCATTCTTCTGAGGTAAGATGAATCAACTGGTATCATAATCATAATGTTATATAACATAATCATAATGTTATATTAAAAAAGAAGAAAAAAAATTAAAAAAATTTTTTTTTAAAGTGAACTTAAATTTTAAATGTGTTCTCATCTTAAGGACGTTATTAAGATACATAATCTAATCAGAAAATCCATCATTGTTTTTCATCGGTAAAAATCCCAGCCCTGAGGAGTGAAGAAATCATAACGGTGTCCCCATAAAACTTCGAAGTCGGCATGAACCTGCTCAGTTAAAATGACAAATTTTTTGTACTGAAACTAAAAAAGTGAAAAATTTTTTGCAAATAAAACTATAAACGTTCTGTCTTCACCCTGATATCGAGCATTTTGCGATAAAAACCTGCTTGTCAAAGTGGCTTTATCAGTAAAACTACTGAAAAATCAACAATCTTAGAGCCAATACTATACCAGCTCAACAACAACAACAACAACACACACACACACACACACACATATATATATAAAATGTCGGATTTAATCCATTTCCTAAAAAAATGTTTTTAGATTACGATACGAAACAGAGCAGATATGTATGATTGGTGGATCAAGTGTCTTAGTGAATTTACTGCATTGGTTTATATTGCAACTATGCTGAGAAGATCGTCCGGGAAAGAGCAGATTACATAGCCTGATTAACACTCTAACTGAAGCCAGTGCATCCTCGGTCACGATGACTGGCAATTTAGTGTTAGCACAACAATCGATGGAAAATTGTGTTTTTTTCTAATTTAAACCACAAATCTTGGATCAACCCGTGTTATGGTTTTCAGTCACTTTTTAGATGTGCCACACGTTGGGAATACAGGCTGTTAACATCAAGAAGTCATTTCTGATAAATCGACCACGATGAGAATCGAACCCAGGTCTCATGGTCGGAAAGTAAACGTTCTAACCACTTGGCTACGATTTAAGAACGACTAAATTAAAACACCTAAGTAATTAGCTTATATGTTTTGATAGATTCGACAGAATAGATTTCCACTTATTCCATTCCTACTGAGCGAAAGTCAATTTTGTTTTGTTTGAATTTTTTTTGCTTCCACATTGTGAATAATAACGTATTTAACGAACAGCTAGAGTCACGCAACCAGCATTGTCAGATCTGATAAACTATATTGTTATAACTGAAATAACAAAGGTAATTGTAGTATCATATCTACGACTAAATTCAATAATACGATCTTTAAAATAAAATAGTTTTAGAAATTTGCACAAATGTATTTAGATACTTCCACTCCATTTTCGACACCTAAAGTTTAAATTGAATTTTTTAAAAATAAAAACTTTTTTCTTGAAACTTTAATTTTAACTTAATTGAAAGATAAGTGATTAAATTTATTATTTCTAGTAAGCAAAATACTCAGGTGCATTTTAAACAGAAATTATATTAATTGGAATCTAGAATTTTGAGATTAAAACTTTTGTTTCAATTTTTCAGTCATTTTTTGAGCGATCGACATTTTTGTAAACGAAAGTTAATTCTCGGTTTTAAAAATCTTGCAAAATTATAATATAGATCGCACACGAGTTATTTTTGAAAAATTAGTAAATTTAATGCTAAATTAAACTGATTTGAAACAAATATTACTTTGTTATGGCATGAAATTTAGAATAAAATCATTTCCTAATCAGAAAGGTCCAACGTTGTCCTTTCAAGTAGGCGATGATAACCCCTGTCATTAGATCAGTTACCACATCTGGAAGTATGGTGACCAAAAATTGATATAACCTAATTTAACATTTCGTAAGAGAAACAACTCTTGAAACATGTGTCCTTTTGATGATAAGTTTTCATAGTAAAAGAAAATGTGCAGTTTAACATAAATAAAACAAAAAATAAAAATTATTTTGAAAATTTTAATTCAAAATGATTTGCATTAAGCTATTCAATTTTCGATTTGTACATAAAGTTTTATTTAATAAATTAATAAGTGAAGACATTTTGTAACTGAAAGAAATTTAAAAGATGTTTGGAACTTTAATTAGCAAAGAAAAAATAAATAATTTTTATAAAAATTCATTATTCATCGAATTTTATTTTCTTCTTCAGAATATGATATCCTAAAATTATATTATTCATAAAATCAATTAAAAGTTTATCTACATTAAAGATAGCGTAATTTTAATGCATTTTTTATTTTACTATTTGGAGCATATTTTCGAAAAAATGGTCTCGTAATAACAAAAAAAAAAAAAAAAAATTAGATTATTTACATTCCCCAATGCAGGTTATTTAAAGCTAGAAAATATGTTTACAGTGTAAGACTTTTTTGAGATAATAATGATTTTGTGATACAAGTCTTACTAATTAACCCATAGCTGAGGAAACTATCTAAGGGCATTTGCGCATAAGTGAATATCACGAACCCAACTGGATTTGGAACTCGGGACTCCGATTAACAATTCTGAATTATTCATTACACCATCCGCACATTCAAGCATTAAGGTCACTTGCGTTAAGAAACGAGAACATTTCTTTGGAAACAAAAATAAGAGTTATCAACTACTGTATTATATCAATTCTTCTACATGGCAGTGAATGCTGGAGGATTACCTCAGAGATGAAGCAACTTAAATCAAAAGAGATGTGTATTCATATAGAAAAATATGTGCGAGTAACAAAAACGTTTTAGGAAAAAAGGGAAGGAAAAAGTCATTACTGCTTAAGATCAGAAAAGGACAGTTAAAATTTTCCCGACACATAATGAATTTAACACTCACAAAAATATTGAAGACAAGTGTGGTAGATGGAAACATACTAAAGGAGCTTGTGTAAATGGAAGGTGACAGATATTGCTTAGAGTTACAAGGGATAGGGAGTTGTTTTGAGTTAGAATCGCCCACCTCCTGCTTTCGGCACGTTAAAAGCAAAGAAAAGTTTCTTATAGCGTCATATTTTTTTAGTTTTGTTTATGAAATAAAAAATATTAAACTTTCTGCAAGTTCTAAAAATATATATTTTAACCTGGTTGAGAATTAACAGTAAATGTTAGACAAGATTTCAGACGTGTATATTTTAAATAATTATTTTCGAAAAATAATGCCATAAACACAAGAAAGGTTATATTTCGTGGTAATGATTGTGTAATGAGGACCTTATAGGTCAAATGTCACTAGTTATATTTAAAATTCGCTAAAGATTTCTTTATTGTTGCCAACGTGAAATATTTAATAAAATCCTGTGTTGTATATCGACAAACAACAAACACGCATATATATAAAAATATGACTGAGCCGGTTAGAATAGCGAACAGAGAATTGAGAGAGCGCGCCTCTAATGGGTTGACGGGTGTGTCGTCGTATCTGTTGTGTGTCTCTCTCTCTACTGCTACTCTGGTCTGCTACTGGTGAATCCGTGCGCCGAGGTCTTTTTATAATCTCCAGAACCGGGACTTTTTCTTCCGGTTTTGCCTCGCCCTCGCACGCCCACGTAATTCTCAGAGACACCTGTTCTGTTTGCCTCTGTAGCCATTTCCGCTACTGCCGGAAATAAGGTCAAACAAACATCCGTTCCTTTCAACGACCGGAAACACCCCCGCTTGCATCAGCCTTCCTCGGGTGGGGCCAGATTGTTATATTACACCTGTAGGTGAGATTTTAGAGAAATCAGTGAAATAATTTGTAGTTGTTCTTTGTTGGTATCCACTTTTTTGACGTAATTGTCATCCCTCGAACGTCTATAAAGAGAAATAATCGTGGAAAAACATGAAATACGAATGATAAATCGGATTAAGATTGTGATTTAGGGTCAGGAGTACAGATTATTAGAATGGATGTTAATTTGAAAATTTGAGACTTACAGGGTAGTTGTGATGGTTGTGGTGGTAATTCACCAAAACAAGACAAAACAAATGGCATTTGAAAAAATTGTAATTTGTCAAAGTCCAAAGATTTGTCCTTCAATGAAAAATTAGCATTGTTAATTTATTTTATTTTCGCACACGCGCTGACACACGCACACCCCCACATAATTATATATATATATATATATATAATTAAAAATACACAACACACATATTTCTTACATTCACACATATTTCTTACGCGCACACACAAGAAATTTAAGATATATATATATGAGCGCGCGGTGTAGATATAGAAGAATCCAAAGGAGTATCCTGTACATACAGTGGTAGGATAACTCTCTAAGAGATCTCTAAATATATATGTATATAAATACATATAGCGTAAATATAAGAAAAAATTTAGGCAGACACGTTATTTCATAGTAAATCGGAAGTGTAGGCCTATTTCAGTACAGACTGTACAATAAAGACGGAAGCTGATGATGGTTCGCCTGAAATAGGCATACACTTTCGATTTACTATGAAATAACGTGTCTGCCTAAATTTTTATTATATATATATATATATTTTATTCTTAAAATACTTTTTTTTTACTCACAACAAAATCATCATCATCATGATTCTCCTCGACAGCCCCACCCTACGCCACAACGCAACACGATCAAGCATTGTTGTACTAAGACCCTGGTGCTATGAGTGGACGTCATGGACTTCTTTTGATGGCTGATACAGACATAGATTGCAGGCCCTACATACGGATGTTTTCATCTCAAGGAAAATTGCCAACCAAGGCTCAAGACTTCTTACAAACTACTGACGGTTTCCAAAGGGTCCCGTCTACCCAGTTTCCTTCCCAAGGCTTGAGTTGACCTGTGTTATAGTTTTCAGGCACTTTCCAAAGTGCTGGGCGGTGGTATTGCTTTCTTCAAACCAATAACATTAAGAAGTCACCATCCTGATAACTTGGCCACAAGCTTAACGAAATACTTTTATTATATACTAGCAGAAAATACATAAATACATATATGAATGCACATATAATAACTCTCTGTATAAGATTCTTTGATTTTCGTTAGTCTGTCACACATAAATAGCTTTAAATTGACTTATAGAAACCAAATTTTGTAGAGAGGTGTGAACAAAGACAGCGGTACAAAGTACAACTGGTTTTACTAGTACAAGAAATTTTCATTATTTATTGGAAAAATTAAATTTTAAATATTTAACATATACAATACATCTCACTTTTTAAAAAACAGGTTAATGATTAAAATAACAAATAATTATTTAATAAAAATGCAATATTATTTTTGCATATATTTTTAATGATTTTTACATTTATGCATGACCAGTTTTATGTTGTTTGCTCAAGAGTAAGAAATCTAAGAATTTATTATTTGCTGTTAACAAAGAAAAAAGAAATTTTCTTAAAAAATATTGTTTACCATGACGTCCTATAAAATCAAATTAAATTATTAAACCGCAAAGTACCCTTGGGAAAGGTATTAATCCGTCCGTTCCCTCCAGTTATGGGTTAAATAACGGGTAGGACTTGGGACCCTGCCCTTAAACAAATCCCAATGAGACTTGCTCCGTCAGGGAGGAAGCCCGCTCAACCCGACTAGGGTGAATGCGGCATACATACATATATATATATATACATAAAGAAGGGTTTTTTGCAAGTATTTTCCAAAGAAATCAGCTGATTCAAATTTCATCTACTTATTTGCGAATTAGAACGAGAGTTAGTAAATCTCGAGAAAAATGTGAGCAATAACTTCAACAATATTAAAACTGTGATGAGTTCTAGTACAATTAAAAAAGATGGCAGTGGGACAAGAACTGACAGGTGTCTAGATCTAATTTACAAATCTTTGAAAATGAGTTGAATATACAGATCAAGTGTTAGAGAAGATATAAACAAAAAATTAAATGACACTCGCTGGATCTGAATTTCCTTCTGAAGTGAACTTTCTGAAAACAATAAATGAACACAGTACAGTTGTTCTGTAGACATTTAGATTGGAAAATAGTTTCTGGTTGGTTTAGTTGTTATCAGCTCCGAGCGTTTGTATACAGTGTTATGTTCCACATGACATGTCGTTCGCAGGGGCCTAAGAAGAAGAAGAAGAAGAAGAAGAAGAAAGGGGATATGTCTTAAAGATCATATGGGTAAGAAAAGTAAGAAGAGAGACCACGCTTTTTTTTCTTTATTTTCTGCTTTATATAACGCCAGCTAGCGGTCTTTAGGAGAAGTTCATTAGTAGAAAAGTGGGGTAATACCACAGAAAAATATAAACACATTTGTCATAATACTCATGCAGGGCCACCTGCAATTACCTGAATTCATATAACCTCTAATCTTACCATTAAACGTTGTTAAACAATTTTCGATGTACAAGCAGATTTATTTGTGTTTCTTTAACATCTACAGAGCCAACCTGTGGTTTATATTGCACCTATGCTTAGCAGGTCCTAGTTATACCAGGTGTACATTCTCCGCCGAGGCCACATTAGATTTTGAATTCAGAGTTGTCCAATTTCTATACTGTTTGTTAAATACAGGTAGTTAGTTAAGTCTGCCCTGCATTAAGCTCATAGATGACGTGGGATGAGGAGTAATGATTACATACTTTTCCCAAAGGTTTGAAAGTGAATGTAACAATCTCAATCGGAATTCGAATACGGGACAATGGTTGAGTTCCAAGCCACTAACCATTACACCACCTGCACCTCCACATTATGAAAATATATTTAAAAAATCTTTTAATTAACATATTTATATTTACTTCTTTTTAATCGCTAAATTATATTTGTGTATATTCTAAAGAATATAATTCACATTCATACAAAAATAAATGAATATAAAATCGAATAAAAATTTTCCACTTCGAATAAAACCTTTTAATAATCGCAAGTGAAAAATTCAGTGACAAAAGTATTAGTTGTTTCCGTGGACTGAATTTTCTTGTTACATGGAAAATGAAAAAAAATGTTTTTTCTTAAAATGTTTGATAATTATGTGTCATTGTTCCAATTCAGCGTTTCTGACGGCACGACAGTTGCATCCGTTAATCTAACAGTTTTTGTGATACCATCAAACACTCAGACGAGCATCATGAATGGAAACTTCACCACTGTAATTCCAGAAGAGATGCCTGTTGGCACTGTGGTTAGATTAAACAATTTGAACCTCCCAGTGCCTCATGCTAGAGATGTCCGAACATATTCTTTGTCAGGTAAGTACACACACACACACACACACACACACACACACACACACACACACACACACACACACACACACACACACACATTCAATCACGGCCAGAAGCAAGTAGATGTCTAACCACACTGATGAGCTGTGATACAGCAAAACAGACTTGTATGTGGAGGACAAATATATTATGCTCTCATTACGATTAAACTCTCTAGACATGAAAATTTTCAAAATACTTACTACTTCTGCGAATTACGCGTTACTCTTCATCAATGAATTGAGTTCTTTCGGTGACTGTCGTATTATACACCACTTATATACAAGATGCTAAAATTTCCCATCTCTAATTCTATGCGCCTATAGCTTAGGGAGTAGAGACTCCGGTGACATCAAATCCGTCGAGTTTCGATCCCGGCCAGAAGCAAGTCTAGCCACACTGATGAACTGTGATACAGCGGAGCAGATTTGTATATGGATGACACACACACACACACACACACACTACACACACACACACACACACACACACACACACACACATTTATATATATATTATATCATATATTATACATATCATAAAGTACAAAGTGTTTGTTCACTTTAAACATTTCTAATAATTTATATATATCATAAATATATTGTGAAAATTGTTATTATTAGTTAGAGTTTGTGCGAAACTTTATAGCTGAAATATTAATAATTTCTGAATCATTTTCACTCCTATCGATCTATGCTCCAACTCTTTTAGCCAAATAAAAAAAAGTACTTATATGCATGCATGTATATATATGCATATATGTTTGTATGTATCTAAACTTATTTATAAATGGAACTTTGTCTGTGTGTGTGTCTGCGTGTGTGTCCGTTACTTATAGACTCTGAAACGGCTGAACCGATTTTCTTGAAATTTTACACAGGTGTACTATAAGCGTCTGCGATTGTTCTTAGCTAGGTTTTGTGTCGAGGTAACCCCGATAAATATCGAAAAACGATAATCGAAAAAATCGGGTTATAGAAGGAGTGGTCCGATTTTAATCAAATTTGATACACTCATAGACAAAGACATAAGAAACGATATTCAGAAGTTTCAAGGTTGCAGTTACAATAGTGCAGAAAATTTGATATCTATAGCCAGGAAATCAAAATTTGACTTACATTCATTTATTTTTCTTTCAGTCTACGGTTTCGATTTAACTGGAAACAACTATTGCTTTTTAGTCTTTCGTGCCAACGTCCAAAGGGTCTGAGCTCCAGGACCATGGATTAGATTAAAAGCTTTCATTACACCCGAACGACGCCAGGCTATATTGCTAGTTGTTAATACAAAAGTTTGACTATTACAAAACTCATGAGACATTTAAATAAGGTCGCCATTGTTTTTCCACCAAAGCCTTTAGACAACTTCGGAATTGCTTACAAATCTTCTGGACAGTCTCTATGTTAAGTTGGTGAATGCTGCCAAAATCTTTGCTTTTATTGGTGTTACATTTGTTGCTCTCTCGCTCAACTGCGCCCCACACGTAATAATCAAGGGTGTTGCAGACTAAGAAGTTAAGTGGCCAGCTGTAAGGGGTGATGTGGTCGCAGAAATTGTCTGACAGCCATGCTTGTGTGATATGGTGCAGAGTCCTGTTGTCAACCATAGAGTCTTCCTCTTGACCAAGGGCTGCAATATCTTCTCCAAGTACTTGATGTAGGCCTCCGTGTTGAGTCTGAGGCCCTTTGGGAAGACCAATGGAGGCATAATCTCGCCATCACTGGTGATCACTCCAAACACGATGATGTTGACTGGATATATTATCCAACTATTTCCAAATACTTTTCACTGTCCTCAAATTAACACCCAAACACTCTGATATGTTCATATGCCGTTTCCAGATTTATGGATGAGTGAATTGCGTCATGGTTCGTTTTTGCTTGCAGACGAGGCCCAACTGTACCTAATATACTTTGCAGTCGACAAAATAAAAAACAACGTGCTTGTACAAAATGTTAAAAATAATAATAAAATAGCGACAATTTATCTATCTATCCTGATGTCCTGATATTGACACAAAGTTATATTTTTATTTTGTAGGAAAAGATTCCGGCTTTTTTTCCATTAACAGCTTAACAGGTGAAATCAAAATTGCCAGAAGTATTGACCGAGACGGCGGTATCTACAGAACCACTGACCTACGACTGTTTGTCTATAATCAAACTGGTTACATAGCGACAGCTTCTTTGCTTGTAATATTCCAGGACATTAATGATAATGCCCCTGTTTGCAATCCTTCCGTGTATTATGCTAATGTTGTCGAGAATGGAACCAACGGTGAGTTAAGTTTTCTTTTTTCTGATTTGTCCAGTAGATTCTTTCTCTATTCTAAGATCTATTCTAATTTATTTCCCTGTTCTAACTCTTGGTGTTAATATTGTTTTTCTTCCTATCTCAGTCAGGGTGCTGATGTTTTTACACCAGAATCTCTATCTGTGGGGCAATTGCAAAACTAATACCCAGCATTGTCAGTTCCATGGTCACAACGTCGGGTGCATCCAGACGAAGATCGAACTCACAGGCGTAGCTTGGAAACAATTATCTCCAATGAATATTTTGCGATAATTCCATGATCTTTCTCGGACAATGGCATCAATTACAAATATATACAAGCCTCTTTGAGAAAATCATTAAATGTAATAAATAGATAGTTATATTTGTCTATACTTCTGAGATGAGGTAGTATTTATATTATTTACATTAATCGCACTATTGATCTCATATTTATTGCCATATTCATATGGTAATAAAGAGTTCAGTTCGAAATTTCAATTACATGTAGCAGGCTGGAGCGTCGTGAATATGAATATGGCAATAAAGATGAGGGCCACAGTCCGAACAATGTAAATAATGCATTTAGTTCTGTTTATTACTTTTACTCTTATTTTAGTAAATACTCTTGTTTGAGTATACGCCGCATTTATTTATTTCGTCGGCCTTATTCAAGAAAACAAGAGAATGAATGCGTGTTCCAGTAGGTTTCGAAACTGGGAATAAAGCGAGGATATATGTTTCCTTTAAAGCACACTGACTCGTTCAGAGTTCCGGAAACACATTTCTGCTCTGTTTCGTATCTGAAGCGTAAACAATGCAATTTCTACAGAATTAATGATTTTATTTCTTAATCCTACTATTTTTACTTCAAGCGTTATTTTTAGCGGATACTCGTATTTGATTAGATGCTTGGCCTACTTAAACAATTTATTTCGTCAACCGGTTAACGTATTATAACAATATCTATCTATCTATCTATCTATCTATCTATCTATCTATCAAATCAGACATTTTCCCGTTCTATTACACACGTATATTTATATAAATATATTTACTATTGTGAAGAGCAATCGTCGCCAACGTAATGAAGGGACACGACACATAGACAAAGAAGAGAAGAAAAGAAGACAGAGTGCTGGGGTCCAATACTCTCCAGTTGAGTCTTCGGGACTAAAGAAGGAGAAAGAGGAGGAGGAGGAGGGAGAGGGGGAGAAACAATTAAGACTTTTAAAAACATGCTACTGATTCCAAAAATGCGTTTCAAACTTTTTTTCAGACTTTTTCAGATTAATTAATATTACTTTTGAGATTTTTTTACTTTCAAAAAAGTGCTTCAGATTTTTAGAGTTTGTCAGCTCAAGTCGCTGAATAAATATTTGATTGTTATTATATTGCGAAAATAAATTTTAAGGCCATTTGCATAATAAATTGTTTTTGTTGGCAATAAAGAGGAAGACATTTTCGGTTACAGCTCGGCGTACGTGCCTGTGGCTTGAAAGATTCAATACTAATTTTCATTATAACCTTATATGTAATATCAAAACCAGTCGTAAATCACTTCATGTTTTAAGGCCTTTATTTTAGATCAGGCATATCAGTTTTAAGTCACACTGCAAGGTGTTAATGATCTATGCTGGACTACTTTCCTGGAATTTTCTTCAGCGCTTTGACTCGGGTTATCGTGATTTGAATTAATAAGATACACACTATTCCCATTCCAGAACATACATACACGCACACCTACGGACACATGGTTGTCATGGCTTCTGATTTTAATTGACTTGAAGTGTTAATATGTACACGAATGGTAATTCAAGAAGGGTTACAGTAAATATATTGTTTAGTCCCACACATTTGCTTCTCACTGGCTTGACTGTAACCAATTGGGCATGTCTTCTGGGCGTTGATGATTTGATGCAGTATATATCTCTGTTTACGAGTAAAAGTAATTTGAAGGATGAGGAAACCAAGGTGACTTAGGAACACACACACACACACACACACACACACACACACACACACACACACACACACACACACACATATATATCTTTATATAATATATATAGGTTTCATTGAAAATAAAAACAAGTTATTATCATTAAGGGTTTTATATAATTTTTCATATGTGACATCATAGAATCGCATTACAAATTTACGACTTGCGTCTGCTATTTCATGACTGTTATCGTTGCATAGCAATGTTTTATGTAAACACAAGATAATATCATATTTGATGGTGGATGTCTTTATGTCAACGTCCCTGTAAACTCTCTGAAGATGGCTCATATTAGCTGAAAGCTTAGAAAGTTGTATAAAAGAGAAATTGTTGCCCAAATGCATAATTTTTAAATTACATAACCCGACAGCCACCAACAAGGAAAGCAATACTACAGCATTTTGGAAAAACCTTGTTTTACGACAAATAACAAAAGCAAAAAAATGCAATTCAACATTTATAAGTAAAACAAAATTAATTCTTGATAATGGCTAAAAATACAGCCGAAAGCGCTTGAAAGTACAAATGCTTTGGACAATTCTTATATAATTTGAGTCCCGTAAAGAAAAAAATTATAAGAACACATGAAAGATTATATAAAAAAACTTAATGATACTACCTTGTCTGTCATTTTCAATGAACCTGTATAAAAGAGAGATTGTTACACAATATATATATATATATATATATATATATATATATATATATATATATGTGTGTGTGTGTGTGTGTGTGTGTGTGTGTGTGTGTGTGTGTGTGTATAAACCCACCACATATATTGGTTTCACTACAACCACGCACTACCGTAGACCTACCTGCCACCTTTCTCATCATAATTCAATTAAACAATATTTCTTAGACAAACATAGCCATGTAGGTAATATTAGAAAGATTTTAGTCGATAACACAATAATATTCACACAGTAAAAAGAACCTTCAGATATTAGAAGCCATCTACATTAAATCAAAGCAATCCACTCCTTGGCCACTGTTGGGTTGCGAATTGGTCTACATGAACATTTTTGCTTCGGAGAAGGAACTGTCTACGCAGAAACATTTAGCTTCAGCTTTCTTCTGCTTGCTTGTGGTTTAGATTTTTCGCTTTTTTTCTGATTTTGTGGCTTTTGTATCTTCTTTACCGCTATTCTCAATATTCACCTCGAATTCTCTTGCATATTATTATCAAAGACCAAAAAGATACATTTTTTCTCCCAAAGTACATCTAGCAAGCGCAGCCCCAGTCTATAATAATAAATAGAATATTAGCTATGAATACTTTGGCAGTCAGTGTGATGCAATACAGTTTCAACACCCTTAACTGACAATAGCCAAATAAATGTCAAAACGAGAAAGCTTCTAACCTGACACCGAATGCATCACGCTAAAGTCGATATTAATCGTCTTTATGTGTCCAGATCCGAAGGGGTAGATGATTAGTTCAATTTGAAATGTTTTATAAAACCACAACAACTGGTCTTCAAAGAAACATGGAAACTAAAGAATTTCTACTGGGGCAAAATCAAACCAAATGAGCTAGAGGTGTGTACTTCTGGCGTGCCATTGTCTACCATATATCTGCAAACGTCTAAAAAGCCTGGCGTAAAAAATCGATATTCAAAGAGAACAGAATCACAGTACAATTTTGGAATTGGTCACAATCTCAGACTTTCAGTGTCCACAATGCTCCAGACTTTGCGCTTCCAGACTTGGTTTGTGGAATTACCTCCGGATCCATTGATGAATAGCAAGACAAAGTCTTCTTCAGAACCGAATGTCCTATCCACCTCTCCCCGTGTCAACGTGGTGTAACGGTTAACAAGCTTGTCTCACTAAAATCATTACAATGAGTAGTGAGTTAGATTCTCACTGAATGCCCCATACCTTCGGTCTTGTGCCACATCTAAGCTTTACTTAGAAAATAACCTCTCTACGTGTCCCTTGTTGATTACAGAAGAATAATTTATGAAAGGAGAACCATTTGAACTGATGGCGATTTTCTAAGCGTAGTTTAAAGTAAAAGTATCGGACACTCAGTGAGGATCGAACTCACTAATCAGTCGTGATTATTCTATCGAGAAGACCATCTGAACTGATATCTTTACTGATTCTTTAATTTCGTTGCATCTTATTTTATTAATAAGAACCAAATAAAAATACAAGGCAAACTATGCAAAACAAATCAACATATAAATGAAGAAATCAGTTTAAAAATAATCAGTCCTGACCATAAATAAGCATAAGAATTATCTTTAAATAAAATAACTGACAACTGATTTTCTCCCTCGACGATTTCTCGTAATCTCACAATAACCTATATAAACAGCCCGCTAATGGAGTAGTAGCATATCGACTGAAACTCGCATTAAAGTGTGGAACCATGCAATGTTGAAATCTATGTCCAGACTGTCTATATCTGTAAACGATAATGAATCTATGATAATGAACATACTTCTATAAATATAGCAGATTTTATGCAAAACGTACATGGTTATTACCACATCTCACTCAGACGAGAGCCACTCCTCACCTCTTGGGTCCTTTGTGATGGCGTCCGTCTCGATTTTGCGTCCATGTCCCCTAAGATGACTTTTGAGAACAGCATTCGATTTCGTAGGTATCAGATATGTATGAGAGATAAACTCTGCATAACCGAGTGCGTTGATTGAATCTGCATGCCTTAAAGATCGCCTGTGTACCACCAAGTGTCTCTTCAGGCCAGACGATGGCCAGCTAAGCTTGTTGCAAAAAGTACAGGTATTGCCGACAAGACAATGAAGCAGATTAGTATAGTTGGCTTGCTTCTGGTTGTTATGATGTTCTTTAAGATGGTTTACATGATCGGCATTTGCTCACATACCCCACATTTCCAAGGCTGCATATTAGTTGGCAAATCAGTGAGAGTGCATCCGTGGAAATCACATTTGATCTGAGTATGCATGAGACATTCATCCTCCCAGGCGATGCATCCCTCCCTAACAAAGTGCCTCCAATATGGGCGATTTAAAGTCTTATATAGATTTATGCATAATGTTTATGTAGGAAGCAATTTTTAAAAAATATATCAATGAATGTCACTATGAAGGAAAATCTTTTTTTGCTTTATTTTATTAAGGTTTCTAATGTTCATACAGTTTTTTATGGAGTCGAAGAGAGTGTAGAAACTGTTCGTAGTTATTTTTGTCGCAAGAGCTTTCGGCCAATTCATTAATCATTCCAAACTGTTCGTTGTTAGTATGTTTTTTAATTATAAGCTTTTCTAGTTGGAATGTAATAGTAAATTCATGTGGGAATATATATATATATATATTCCCAATTTAAATTACCATTACATTCCAACTAGAACAGCTTATATATATATATATATATATATATATATATATATATATATATATATAATGATAATAATAACTACTTAGACTCTGTACGAATGTACTCCGTAAATTTATGCCAATATAAACTTTCGAAAAAACCATTAACAAACAGAACCTAAATCCGTTACACACCGGCGTACTAAGTCGTGTATATATATATATATATATATATATATATATATATATATATATATATATATATATATATAAAATAAAATAAATTTCGAATTTCAAAACCGTTGTATGATCATTTCTACATGAAATCCCTAAGAGAGATTTCACGTTTTATCGGGAACTTATACTCAAAAAAATGATATTACCGGCGGAAGTTCAAAAATTTTTAAAAATTTACGTCACAGAAAAAAACAGATAGTTGATAATAATATGTAGGTAGCAATCAATATCTAGTTTTATATTTTGGACAACATTACTTTTATATTGAGTTGTAAGTAAAAATTTAAAAATTTGGCTAAGTCTAGTTCTAAAAAAGGGGGAAAGGAAAGTAAGAAGTGGTGTTTGAATGGAAAGAGGGCTAAAACAATAAGGAAAGAAAAGGAAAGAAAAGGGAAAAAAGAAAGGAAAGAAAAGGTAAAAAAGAAAAGGAAGAAAAATAAAGAAAACAAAAATTTCATGCACGTAGTGACGTTAGGGACGTGTTAACAAAACTAGCGTTTTTAAATAGATATGAAGTTATTAGAAAAAATATTTTTAGAAAACATTTATTTGGAAAAAAACTGACATATAATTCATTTAAATTTAATTAAATTTAAATAATTACAAAACCTAGATTTAAATTAAAATAAAATAAAATTTATAAAAGTTATAAAATTTATAAAAATTATAAAATTTATTAAAAAGATTTAAAAAAATATTTTAGGTGCGGGGAAAATATACATGCAGGAAAGATTGAGGGTTAAGTTAGTCTAAGTATCCTTATTTCTTAAAAGGTAGATCTTAATAGGAGAAAGGAAGAGGAAGGTAGATGGGTATCAAAATTTACATTTAAAAATCTTATTAATTAATAAAAAAAAAATTAATTTGTATATTCTCTCTTAAAAACTGAATTTAGAACTGAAATATTAAATGTTCACAAATTTCGCCTCTTGGCGGCACTTACTAATGAATTATTTTCTTAAATTCAAGAGTAGGTGCTGGTTTGGGTACTTTAATATTAGTATATTTTCTTGCAGACACAAATCGCACTTATCACGAAAATCCTTCGGAATTCGGACTTAACCTGTCAATCTCCAATTAACTAGAGGGTCTAGCCCTTCTTCATTCATTTTCCAGAATCTCCGTGAAAGGGCTGTCTGGTATTTCTGACCCCACCATCCAACAACAAGAAAAATTACCGGACTTATATTGGTATGTCCGCGGGGCCTTTTAAGCAAAGATATTACAATCACAGGTATTCTTTTTTGAACACGGGTCAGAATAGCCAAATTGTTAAATTTTTACTTACACGGGTCAGAATAGCCAAATTGTTAAATTGTTACTTACAACTCAATCTAAAAGTAATGTTATCCAAAATCTAAAAATAGACATTGATTGCTACATATTAATATCAACTATCCGTTTTTTTAATTTGATGTAAGTTTTTAAAAATTTTTGAACTTCCGCCGGTAATATCATTATTTTTAGTATAAGTTGCCGATGAAGCATGAAATCTCTCTTAGGGATTTCATATAGAAATGATCATACAACGGTTTTGAACTTCAAAATTTATTTTATTTTATAATTGGCTCTGTAATTGAAATATTAATTACATTGAGCCCTCCGCCTGGATCAGTTTTAATATTAAAATATTAATATTAATTAGAATCGGGTCTTTGGGATTTACCTTCTTGCTTTTCCTTTTGGATTAACGTTTTTAATATATATATATATATATATATATATATATATATCTTCAGAGGTAAATTACAAAAGTTTATAATTTGTCCATTTTAGTTATGTAAATTTTTGGCAAAATATTCCATTACTTTTGTGGTGTACGGAAAGGTAATGCAGATTTTTAAGGGAAATTAAAACACAAAACAAAATTATACCATTAAATATTTAACTTAATATGAACTGTTTTGTTTCTTATATATATATATATATATATATATATATATATATGAACTATTTTGCTTTATATATATATATATATATATATATATAGTTTAGTGTATCGAGGCAGTAGATAATTTTCTAAACATCTCTCTCTCTCTCAGTATATATATTTTTTCTAAACATATACTGTTAAATATAAGAGACATTGAATGTCTATTATGTTTAATTATGATCCGTTCTAAACATCGTATTTTGGCTTTAATTTCAGGTGAAAACAAACATTTGGATAATTTTTTATTAAGTTGGTTCTAAGCTTTCGGTTGGCATGAGCCATCATCAGAGAGGTTACAAGGACGTTAACATAAAAGCATCCACCTCTCTGAAGACGGCTCATGCGAGCCGAAAGCTTAGAACCAACTTAATGAAAAATTATCCAAATGTTGGAGAATTTTTGTCTTTATTTTCACCTGAAATTAAAGCCAAAATACGATGTTTAGAACGGCTCATGATTAAGCATTATAGACATTCATTGTCTCTTATATTTTACAGTATATGTTTAGAAAAAATATATATACTGAGAGAGAGAGAGAGAGAGAGAGAGAGAGAGAGAGAGAGAGAGAGAGAGAGAGGGATAGAGAGAGAGAGAGAGATTGTTCTTTGTGTTAGTGCTTAGCTGGGCATAAGTGAAGCAACAACCATCTTAAATCATGTCTGTACTTGTTTAAGATATTTAATGTTTCAATTTCAAATGTTTCAACTGGAACAAAGAAAGTCGTCGTATAAACGAGATTTCAATAAAGTAAACAATAAACAATAGGAACCTTGTTGGCTAAAGGTGGTCACATGTGCTCAAAATGAATTGGTGCTAATATATTTATGGAGTGTATGCATCATCCTTGAAATCAACTAAATTTCCCAAGTTGGACAGATTGAATAGCAACCTGAACAAATCCATTATTAATCAGTCCTTATTTCAGTCTCAGCCTTACAAAGTTATCTGACCATTTTAAATTCCCTTTGCAAGCTTTACACTGTAAGGTTTTTCCGCTTTAAGAAAAACTATTACCATAAGTGATGTCCATACACATTACGGTTTTGTTCACGCCCTTTACTCAAAATGCGAGAGGAGTATCTTGCTGATTGTAACGTTTTAATTCTATCTGTAGAGAACTCACAAGCGAATGGTGTAGTGGATAGCAGCGTAGAATGTGAAATCAGAGTATCTAGTTCGAATTTTAGTTGAGTTAGTTACATTAAAAACTCACTGATGTTTTAAAATAAACTTTTAATATTTTAAAATAAACAGAAATCCTCGGTATCGAATGGCAATCGCGTTATGCGCTCAGCATGGCTTTTCTCTTTATTTAAGACAGGAATACAATGTATTTGTGGGGAAAGGTTGGACGACACTCTTCTACTCCGAGCTGATCTGATTCACGACCAATTTACACTAACAATTGGCGTAATCGCCACAATAACCCAGCCAATTCCATCATACCACATTTTCACAGGGTACCTAATAAAACTCCCGTTCCGAAAAATATTTCTGAATAAGTAGAAATACATTTTTTTTTTACAAAAATACAGGAAAATTTTTACATGAAATGAAGGGGGAGCGATAGAAGACGTCAACTCGTCGACATAATTCCAAGTCGGGCGCACCAGCAGACGGTGAAAGGAGGCGCCTTCTCAGAAAATATGCCTGCTTTATTTAGCCCCAAACATTAACGGTTGGTTCACAAAACGAATCATTTGCGTAACTTAATACCGCTCAGTTCATCGTCTAGTCTATTTCGTGGTGGGAGCTGGTAGTTATCTCATTTCTTCGTATCCAGGCGTCCGGGTATTCGTACCAGGTCTGTTCTAGCAGGGCAGCCATTTTCTTTCTCTTTACAGAGATAGCACACTAGAAGTCGTTTTTTTTTTTTTTTTTTTTTACCGGTCGTGGGTACCGTTTACAGTCTTGGTAAGCAGTTCATTCTGCATTTCGTTTATGCTACAACTTATTTATTTTTTTGCACAATAGGAGTAGATACTATTACTATTACTGGGTTTTCGGTTCCTTTTAAAGTCTTTTATTCTTCTTTCACTTCCAGTAATCCCTTTGCATCTTAGCGGAATTAACGCCTTACTTAGGTTGAATTGATTTTAAAAAAATAATTTATACTGGAGCCTATTTAAAAAAAAGTGTTTCACATTCAGTTTGATTAAATTCTGAAGAACGTTGTATTATCTTAGTATCCCCATTGACTGATTATAATTTTTTTATGCAGGGCATCTGGTCGAAACAGTCAGGTGTACGGACATAGATGCTGGCCCGAATAAAGTTCTAAATATGATTCTTGATACAACAAATGGCAACGACGTATATTTCTCAATAAACCAAAGTGGAGAGATTAGAACTACAACGAAGCCTCTGGATTATGAACAACTCGCTAGTTCTAATTTCCAACTGGAATTAATTGTTTTGGTCAAAGACATGCCTACCAATTATCCGCAAAAGACAGGAACAGCTACCGTCATTGTTAATGTATGTGGCATCATCACGAGTAGTATCATCAATAAAATTTCATTATTTTATTATTACCATCAATGACCCACAACCACAACCAAAACCACCATCACCATCATAATATCATAATCATCATGATCATTATCGTCTTTTTCATTTGCAAACAGCAATTCAGAAAGATATTAAAGTTTTATCTGCTTTTTGATTTTTCATTCAGAGAAGATAAGTTTTGTAAAATTTATAAGGGGTGTGCGGGTGATGTATAGCAGCTCGGAATGAGAGGTCAGAGAACTGGGTTCGAATTCTAGTCAAATTCATCATATACACATGTGCAGATACTCTTGAGAAAGATATGAGCCCATCTCCTCCCCTCAGTTATTTAACCCGTAGTGTATGCAACAAACCCGGCTGGAATTCCAACTCGGCTCTCTGAGTGAGAAAGAAATAGAGAGAAAGAGAGACCGAGAAGAGAAAAGAGAGAAGGAGAAGGAAAAAGGGAGAAAGAGAGAAAGAGAGATAGTAAGAGTAAAAACGAAACTTGTAGCCCATAGGAATCGTTGGAGTTGCCACATGTACTGCGCCCATAACAGCGGTGTTGCATCTAGGGCAAGATAACATAACGGTTCCCATCCCTTAGGCTTGTTTTATTTGAATGTAAATGTGATCATATCTTTGACTGGATGTCACCTATGTAACCCATAACTGAGAGGATCAGATATGTATTCATATATTTCTAGAAAGTAATAACCACGACCGGAATTCGAACTTAGCTAGCCAATTTCTTTTTCGGAGTCGCTAACTGTTACACCACCCACATACTTTAGAACATTATGAACACTTAGAATGTCAAATTTGTCATATGAAAAAAAAAATGTTAGGACAGACATCATCTAGGTAATAATTTGATTCTAAGTTTTAATATTTTATCTGATGAAAGTTGTTTGTTCTAGAAGTTAATTCAAACGTTTTCGCTTTTTCAAGCTATATATAGTTTCTGTACCTTAAAATGTGCGTTGTAGTGTAATGGATATCGGCTCCGAATGAGAAATCGGCGATCTGAGTTCCAGTCGACTTCGCTGCATTCACTTATGCACAAATGAAGTCGGGAAAGGTAATAATTTGTCACTTCTCTCTCCAGCTATGGGTTGAACAACAGATTGGGTTGTATAGTCTAGGTTGGCAACCAGTCTACTGCAGAAAGTAGTGGCTACCTACTGCAGGAAAATCTTCTGCCTCGTCAGTCACGTTTCGAAAAAGACATGATAGCCTAAGAGTGCATCACGCATGGCACTTAGCTGATTGATCTTAAATAAAATCTTTAGTGCGTATATTAATTTTATAAAATAAACGTGAAACGTGTCGATAACAGCAATACCTGTATGGTGTTTAGTTAGTAGACATTATGGGAAAGAATTACACTAGTCTAAACATATATAAAACATAACATCTATTGTATGGAAGAAACAATACATAACATACAAAACTTTTACCTTTTTATGAATGTTTTCTTAAGTATAGAACAATAAAAATTCCGTTTTGTTTAGACCGGCATATTGTATCAGAAAGGCGGAACAGACGGGTGGGCGTTGCTTGTTCACTTGTTGAAGGTGAAAAGAGGCCAAGAGCCCTATTTCTACCGGGGCAGCAGAGAGACGGACTGCAACTGGATTCTTCTACAACCAGCCCAGAACTCCCATACATACAGGGTTCGGCAAAACTCTAAATCCTACCGCAATGTATATGTTCTGACCAGCGTGTGAGTGTGTATATGTGCGTATATATTAATTCCCTACACCTGTTTCGCGATTATAATATTTACAAATAAATAATGTTCCTTTCACTCTTCGTATCATTATCAGTAATTTAGTAACTTTTAAGCAGAAATATATATTAAGAAATCAATGGTGTGTCTGTTTGATATTTGGTAACCAATGATTTAATTTTCAAAGAGGCATTCAAGGTTTGAAGTTTAATTTCACGACTATGTTATTTTCCAGGTGTTGCCAGTAAATGAATTCAGTCCTGAGTGGAGTCAGTTTTCCCCGCCTTTAAATTCATTTAAACACTTCAGTATCCCGGAAAATTTGCCCGTGGGAACTGTAATTATAACAGCAAAAGTCACTGATTATGACTTAGGACCTGATGGAAAAATTACTTATGAAATGAATACAAATGGATGTAAGTAATCATCATTTATATCAAAATATATTCTAAACGATTAAACTATTTTTGCCAAAGTTTGTTTTGTTTTACATATTTAGTATTTAACAGTAATTTTAAAATAAGGTATTATTGTGAATTTTTATTTATCTGGAGCTAAATTTACACAGTTTTTAATATTAGGAGTCTATAGGTTCAACTATCGTCCTGTTCACACTCCTCCTCGGTCTTTTGAACAGGATTAGTAGTTTATTTCTTGTTACCTGTTTAACTTTGGATTTTCGGATCCTTCTAAAGTCTGCTTCAACATTTTATTTCGGACATCTCTGCCTAGAATCTGAAATTTAATTTACTGTTTGTTATTTCTTTTCCCGACAGGAATAGATAGGTTCGTCTATTGTCCAGTTCAAAATTCTACCTGATCTTTTGAAAAGAGATAGAGATTTATTCCTTGTTTCCTGTTTAGGATTAGTTTTCCGGTTATTTCTAAATATTCCCTTTCACTCCCAATAGTTCCTTGCGTCTTAGTGGCATTATTGCCTTGCTTGGAGTGAATTGATTAAGAAGAAAATAAAAATACAGCTTTTATAGACTTTTCTCAGGGGCGTATCTAAGGAATATAGTACCAATGCTAGGAATTTAAATTTCGTACCTATCCAAATATCTGACATGATGACACCCATATTTTATGTAAACTTTAATTCTAATCCGGAAGTAAGACCACTGTTCTGGAGGTTTTGAGGAGTGTGGAACCACCTCTTGATTGCTGTTGGTCCCAGGTCCGCCCTGACTCAGGCTGGTAGCTTGTTTGGCTGCCAGCTATGGGGTCAAAACCCTATGAAAGTATAAAAACAAATTTTTATAGTAAAAATACCAGCAATAAATTTTTGAAAAAAAAATACCATCAATACATTTTGAACAAAAGACATTTGACTCTCTTTTGACCTAAATTAGACCTAAATTTGATTCTCGACAAAATCTTCTTCACAAAAATGCATCAATGAAACCTGATTTCTCAGAAAGAATACATATTCTATTCGTACGAACCAATCTTAAAATCTTGACGGCAAAAATAAACAACTTAGGTTTATATACCGTAATGCAAAATAGACCAAAACAAAATTCTAGATTATCTCCCTTAGGAAAAATAAACGTATCGCCAGATCACACTAAGCAGTGGTACTAACAGGTATGTGGTCATGTAACTCTAAGCCCTGTTTTTTTTATCTTATAATTCAAATAAGGGGTTTACCAATCTCGCGATCTCAAGGTTTTTTCCCCATGTTTATCTTTATTTTAAATGTAAAGTACCTTCAGAACGTAGGCAATCATAATCTTTCTAAGATATTTTTCTTTATTATCTGTGAATTGTTATGACTTTGGGAGAAAGACATTGGAGTGGCTTCCTGATACCTCTGCCACGGTTTGGAATTCAGAGATTTCCTTCTCTTAGACCAATTGCTGCTCAAGGCAAGAGAGAATAATTTACCTTGCTATTTAATCTATAGATAGAGATTCTTATTTTATAATTAAAATAAGCGATTTAACAGTCTAGCTATTCCTAAAATTTCGTATTCAGTTTTTCTTTTAAAAAAAATATTATATATATTTTCAGCACGTAGACGAACGATCGCGACTCCCCACAGGTTCCTTTTCTTTATTATCTGTGAATTACCACAACTTTTTCTTTAAGATAGCGGAGTGGTTTCTCGTTACTTTACGCGGTTTAGAATTCAGAGATTTACTTTTCTTTGACTAGTTGCCATGTTAGGCAAGAAAGGTTAGTCTACACTTTGTTTTTCTTATAACTAAATTAAGTGGTTTATCCATAGTGCTTCGCGTCCTTGCTAATCAGCGACAACTCAAATATCTCAAGATTCTTGGCTTGTCTGATTTTAATAGGAACTATTTGCGGTGCTCTGTTCCAGAAGAGCTGAAGACACGTGCCATAAACTTAGATACGCCGCTTCATTCAAGTTTTTTCTATCGTATCCGGTAAACTTTACAGACATTAATAAGGAAACGTTGAATGTTAGCGTTTAAGTCGTATACCGAATGAAGTTGTGCCTACTGAAAAGCCGCAACACTTATTATGGTCCGAGGTATAAAAAATAGTTGACCCCTAAACTGAGGTCAAAACACTATGAAAGTACAAAATTCATATTTGAAAAAAAAAATTAAAAAAATACCAGTAATACACACAAAACAATACGTTTTCTATTCATGCGAACCTATCCTAAAAACTTTGTGGGCGTTAAATAACTCATTAAATGAGTAAAACAAAATTAATGCCGTAAAACAAAATAAACTAATCGTAACAATCTTAAATAACTCATTGAGGTTGATATACCATAAAACAAAATAAACCAAACTTACGGAAAAGACATAAGCAAATAAGAATATTGGTCTGAATAAATCACCAAGATTGATGTGTTTATCTATTTTGTATTGAAAAAGTTGCTATTAATATTATTATGTTTAACCTAGGCACCTACAGTTTTTTCTATTATTTTTTTTTTTAGTTTTAGAGGACTAATTTGTTTGTTTAATAGCATATCCACTCCTTATGGGTCATTTAATGCCAAAATTTAATTTTATTGCGAGCATTAGTATTTTTTACAAAAGTTTATTGATGGTAAGTTTGTACTATGGAAATGTATTACTGGTATTTTACTATAAAATGTATTTTTATAATTTCATAGTAATTCAACCGCAGTTTGGGGGTATAACTATTTGGCCAAATCTGGGCTCCTTACAGATGCTACCACCCCGAGTCAGAGTGGACCTAGGAATGACAGCAATTAAGAGGTGGTTCTATGCTCCTCAAAACATTAGAAGCCTTGCTGGCCGATGTAGTTTAACGTCATAACGATAGAGGAAAAGAAAAAAGTAAAAAGATGGCCAAGCAGATAGACAAAGATAGAACAAATGGACGGGCGAGATAAACAGATCCTGTTTATAACATCAGAGAGAAGCGAAAGTGTTAGGCGGAAAGTGAAGCGTAGACAGGAAACGTGATCTGAACAGAATTTAAATCTTATACCCAAGCGCACATTGAGTAGGGATTTTCTCTGTATCTACCATGTTTATCAAGCTTCAGTACCTTTTAACTCTTTTTAAATTGTTTGATAAGTGAACCATAGTTTCAAGTGTACGTTTTGGAATAATGAATATTAGCTCAGAATGAGAAATCGGAGAGCAGGGTTCGAGCTCCAGTTGAATTCGTTGCTTTCACTTACGCGCAAATACCATTGGAAAAAGTATTAATCCATTTCTCCTCCCATCAGCTATGGGTTGAATAGCAGAAGAAATTGAGTTCTGTAACCTTGATTGTTGCTGCTCAACCAGGCCATGCGCCATCAGTCGAAACAATTGATAATCGGACGGGGAAATATCTAGTGAATACGGCGGGTGAGGTAGGACTTCCCATTTAAAAGTTTTCAAGTAGGTTTTCTCCCGTTTTGGCCTAGCGTTGACATGCTTCAAAACCGTTTTGTCGTGACTCTGCTCATATAGCGGCCGTTATTTCTTCAATGCTTGGATCAAACGCATCAATTGTAGTCGATAGCGATCTCTCCTGTGATGGTTTCGGTCTTCAAACTATTGCTTTTGTTGATCTTCAACGTTAAAATCATTATTTTTTAAGCGTCTAAACCAGTCTCTGCATGTTGTTTCCGTTGTTTGTCAACGTAAGTCTCAACAAGAATTCTGTGTGCTTCAGCTGCAGTTTTTTTAATTAAGTAGTACAGTAAAATTCTCTGCAAATACACTTTCTTTGGCACGAAATCCGACATTTTTAAATCTATGAAAAACCAAGTTGTTTACACTTCGGTAAAATGACATACACTGAATTTCAAGATTGCTTATAGTACTTCCTTATAGATGCATTACCATCTGAAACTACATGCACACACTTCTGGGAACGCCATGTTTTGGAAAACAGTGAGAACTTATTCAAATTCCTAATGTATTAATCTATATCTTTGATATAAAACATAATCCTGGCTTTCTAATTTATTTAAAAAAAAAGCACTTAAATGTTTCTAATACATCTGTCGCCTTTCCTCTGCTCCTTTTTCTCAGGTGTCTTTGTCGTATCCGGTAAACTTCTAGAGATTTTTCATAAAGAACCCGTGATACTACCAGATACAACGTATAACTGAAAAGGGAGTATCATTCGAAAAATTTTATTACAAAAACTGAGATACAAACATATCAGTATATACAGGACAGATCAAAAGTCGGTGAATAGTCAGTCAGTTAAGTGCCATACGTGAAACACGCTTGGGAGATCATGTCTCGAAAGAGACATGACTGACTAGGCAGAATATTATCCCGCAGTAGGTTGCTATTGCTGTCTGCTGTAGAGTGGTTGCCGACCAAGGTTATAGAACCCAATCTGTCCTGTTATTTAACCCATAACTGGAAAGAAGAGACGGATTAATACCTTTCCCAAGGGTATTTGCGCGTAAGTGAATGCAATGAATTCAACTGGAATTCGAACTCTTTGTGTATCGGTTACAATAGTGTTCATTGTTTCCAACAAGATGAGACCCCCTCCACACTATTCAAAAACAGTCGGTGAGTATCTTGAAACATTTTCTGAGAAATGGATTGGCTGAAGAGGTCCAATTAATTGGCTTGCACGTCCACATGACTTCAGCTCAATGGGTTTCTTCTTTTGGGTAGTACTCAAGGATAGAATTTGTAGTTGAAAACCAAGAAGTGTTGGTGATTTGAAAAATTACCTCAGAGTTGCATTTCAAGAAATTAATACACACAGATACTTGTTAAAAGGTTTGTCCAAGCGTGAGAAGTAGACTTCAAATCTGTGTAAATTGTGATGGACAACAAGTTGACCACCTGTCTTGATAACATTTAAGCGATTTTGTATTGTACACACTGTAATAATTGTTTAATATGATTGTATATGTTATCCCAAAATAAATGATATCATTTACTCTCTGCCTGCTTTTAGACCACACTGTATTTGTCCATTTGAATTTTGAAAAAACTGTCTTAATATTATTTTTTAGTGGAAGCAACCTTCTTTAGAATGGACGCCATTACAGGGGAGATAACTGTGAAATCCCTTATTGATGCTGATTTGAAAACTGTTGGTAAAAGATTATTTACTTTACAACTGATGGCTAAAGACGGCGGTGGAAAGAGCTCTCAAACTAACACTATATGGCTTATGATAGACGATGTCAACGACAATGATCCATACTTCAGCAGGTCCGTCTACACAGCCTCCATAGCTGAAAACGCTACCATTGGTACAAGCGTCATATTCATCAACGCCACTGATAACGACCTCTTCGCTTCCTTTTCATTTTCTATCGTCAGCGGAAATACAAGAGGAAAATTCCGGTTCATCTCGGCCAATACTTCTTTGTTACAGCTGAATGCTGCTATCAATCCTGATAAACCAACTCAGGACCCTGTGTTTTACCAATTAAAAGTTCAGGTGAAAGACGGAGGAGTACCCGAGCTGACAGCAGAGAGCGATGTCATGATTCATGTTAAACTAATAAATAATCACGCCCCTATATTCATAGCTTCATCTGCAACAATGGTGAGCAAATTGATAAAATGACGTACAAATGGTACAAATAAATCTATTAGGTTGTCCCGTACAAAATCTCGTAAAAACAAAAAACAAAATATCACAAAAACAGAAAAACAAATAATTTTATTTAAGCAAAATACAACTTATTCACTCAAAATAATATCTGATTTATTTACATTGTTCGCACTGTTGTCCTGATCTTTATTGCTCTGTTCACGACGTTTCGGCCGTTGTACGCTTCGGATTTCTTTAGGTTATTGTAATTTCGGTTCGAATAACGTCGTGCGTATAACAATAAAGATGTTGACAACAGTCCGAATGATGTAAATAATTAAATAATTACAATAATTAATCTCAGAAGTATACACAAATATTTGATTTGTTTGACAGGTTTCTTCGGCGTAACTCTAATCTGTATGGCCAATTAGAAAAAACAAAACAAAAACACTCTTCAACGTGTGCTTTAATAAACTATTTTAGAATTATAAGATAATCTTGTATTTTTTTTTTAATCATATCACCCCAAGCAAGGCGATAACGCCACTGATGCGCAGGGGGCTACGTAAGGGTAAAAAGAATGGAATAGAGAAAGCCGGAAACCACATCATAAATAGGGAACATGGGATGCGCCTCTTCACCTGTTCAGTAGACGTGGGTGGAGTGTGAACCGGGCGATAGTTTAGTCTATCTACTCCAATTGGAAAAAAAATAAAAGAAGAAAAGATTGAAAAAGAGAAAAGCGGAAACCACATCCTAAACAGGGAACAAGGGATGAGCCTCTTCACCTGTTCAATAGACGTGGGTGGAGTGTAAACCGGGCGATAGTTTAGTCTATATACTACAATTGAAAAAAGAAAAGAGTAAAAAGATTGGAAAAGAGAAAGCCGGAAACCACATCCTAAACAGGGAACAAGGGATGAGCCTCTTCACCTGTTCAATAGACGTGGGTGGAGTGTGAACCGGGCGATAGTTGAGTCTATCTGCTCCAATTGCAAAAAAAAAAAAAAAGAAAAAAAGATTGGAAAAGAGAAAGCCGGAAACCACATCCTAAACAGGGAACAAGGGATGAGCCTCTTCACCTTATAATATCGACTTTATTGTTTAATCACTGCTTGGATTATAAATCATTCCCAAACATGTGGAAGATGGTAAGCGCGTCCGATTTTCAAAAACGCGGACAACCGATCCTTCGTCTTCTAGTAGAGACCTACTGGTCTCCTTAGTATTATCAGCAATATTTTGAGACCATTTTTAAAAAGAATGTTGTCGAGCAGAGACAAACTCTTGTGTGACGAGAAGTCTGGGTTTCGATTAATCCGATCCGCTACTGTCGTACTAATTACCATTAAAAGTAGAATTAATGAAGACCCTGACGACAAATATACAACAAGGATCATCGCATTGGGTATCTTTAAAGTCAGGCGTCATCCAGGGATTACTTCGCGGACCAATTATCTTCCTGATTTATATAAATGATCTACCTAAAAATATACACAAATCATTTGTAAATGTCTATATTGTGAGACAATGATATACGGGAGATATGGGAAATTTACATTGAATGCACCCAAAACCAAATTGGTTACATTCCAATCAGATTCAAAATTACTACCAGTCACGATGGAGGGATGTCCCCTCGAGGAGGTGCCGTGCCTTGAGATTATATTAGCCCTCAGGCTCACACCGGCCTCAAGTGGAATTCCTATATACGATCTATCGCTAAAAACGCAAGTAAAATTATCATCTCACTGTACCGCTTCAGTAAGTACCTAGCTCCTTATGATAGCCTCTACCCTTATAAGAGCCAGATCAGGCCGTAAATGTAGTACTGTTGCTATATCTGAGCAGGAGCTGCCCAGAACTAACTTTGTAGTTTTGTTCAAATCGGTTTTCAAAAGCATCTCCGAGGCTTTGTTAGAGAAGAATTAATTATCACAGTCGAGATGTAGCGACTCTCTCACTTCTCTATCACTGCTATCATGAAAAGTGTTCGGACAAACTGCCTCACGTGATTCCACCAGGTCTGACCTTCACGATTAGAATCTGCATTCCCTTTTATATAGTAGCAAACCACATACGTTACCTCCGTATTCCATCGGCGAGAAGTAAGTTCCACTCAAACAGATTCTTCTCTCGAGCCACTGCTCTGTGGAACAGATTTCCAAGAGGATGTTTCCCCGATCATTACAATCTTAAGCTGTCCAAGTCTACAATCAACCGTTACCTTTCCCTCCTATTTGGTTAAACTACTTCTTACTGTAATTCTCTACATTGAGTTGTCCTCGAGCCAGATACAGAGGCAACTATACTTTAAAAATAAAATTACCAAATTTGACACCTGTACATTATATTTGAAATTTCTGAATCATATACAGTGTATCTAGAAAATAAATTTACATACATAAATGGCAAAAGTTTATTTTTATAACTTTAATTTCCAACACCCGTATATTAAAGTGATCATTATTATGACTGAACTTTATCACCCTTTTGGATCCTTTTCATCAAAACAATTTCTTAAACGACTGAATTTTAACATTAATATTACTTTTAACATTTTTGTAATCAATTCACCCCAAGCAAGGCGATAATGAAATGGAAATGAAAGTGAATAATAAGAAAACTTTAGAAGGAACTGGAAACCTAACTCTAAACAGGAAACAAGGGATAAACCTCTACTCCTGTTTAAAAGAAAGGCTATGGGTGTGAACCGGACAATAAGCGAACATATCTACTCCTATTGAGGGAGAAATAACTAATAAATAATAAATAACATGCCAGTGTTTAGGTGGAGACGTTAGAATTATGGAGTTGAAGAAGACTTTAGAAAAAATGTTTTGTTTAGCTTTTGTGATATTGTGGCCTAAATTTGAACGCGTATCATCTGAGCCGTCGGCATTGCTTAATTGTTATGATTTTCTGGAGATTACGAATAATATTTCTAATAGAAACAATCGTCTGAAAATAAAATAGCGAAAACATTTAGGAAGCAATGAGCGCTAAAACAATGATACATGTCAATAAAATGTGTAATTCTTTTGTAAAAATTCAGTAAATAAAATACGATATTTCATACGGGACAACCTAATATTACAAAGCAAATGTGGATAAATAATCATAAATATACTAACGAAGCAAATATTGATCATTTAATTTATAAATATATTGAAATATGCATATTGGCAAATTAAAATCTTCAACAAAACCGTTTTAAATAGAAGAAAATTCTATTTTAACGTTCAGATTTATATTTTTGAAACAACTAATTTATTATCAAAAAGATATACTTGCATATAATGTATTGGATTTCTACCATCAGGTGAAAGAAGATGCTATTATAGGTGCCTCGGTTGTCACAGTAACTGCAACGGACAATGACTGGGGAGACGATAAGAATATTGTCTACTTAATCACAGGTAAGTAGCATGCTTAAAAGAGAGCAAACATAAAGCAACTTTTAAAGTGTGTAAACGTAATTTAAATCAATTATTAAACTAAAGATGAATTGTTTCCTAAGCCAAAGTCCTTTACCGAAAAATAACACAAGCCCTTGCTGTCACCAGCACACTAACATTGTAGTACAATCCTTTACCACAAAATGAATCGACTTACGGTTCTATCACCTTAAAACATAGGTTCTCGTATGATCGCCGAAATCTAGCAACTGGTCAGTACCTAAACGGACGACCGCTTAAAAATACCAGGTACTGTAAGCTTGGATGTGGTGTAACGGATAATGGCTTAGGATTGGAACTCGGTTCTCTGATTTCCAATTCCAACAGAGTTTGTTATATTCATTTACACGCAAATAACCTAGGGTGGGGAAGCTATAGATCCACCTCTTCTCCCCAAGCTATAAGTTAATTAGTCGGATTTGTGTCAATAGATCATTATTTTGGCGAAAAAAGTTTTACAATTGAAAAATATTTTCTAGTTTCAGATAACCAGCAAAAGATTGATAAGCCGTAAAAAGACAAATCAATCGAAAACCGTAAACCGAAGACTGAATTTGTAGTCGTCAAATTTTCCCGTAAATTTTACATAAGGGTTGGGTCCTGTTTTTCCCCAGACGAGACTCTACCCTTTGGTATAACCTTGTCTTTGTCCCTCTCCACCCAGAGGCAAATAGTCCGAGAGGGTAGTCTTTGGGTGTTGCCTGTTGCTTTCAAATTTTATTTCACCCTTTCTTTGCTGCCTATTTTAAACTCAATCATTTTTAATCGAAGTTAATAAAAATGGTGTAGGCATTACTTAGGTTTTGTCTCGGCCAACGTCTCTCAACCATTGTGCTCGGATGCACAGATGCGTCCTGAAAAGTAACCAGTTACGTCGCGAATTAACAAAAGAGTAATTTATTAATAATTTTCATATTTGAAAAAATATTTATTTTTAAAAAGCTAAAGACACCAAGTACATGACTTTCATGTTTAAGTTAAATCTTTGTCATTTGATATTTTAAACTAGATACTAAATTCCTTAATTCCTTAATATCTAAGGAACCACTTTGAGATTTCCATTAAAGAAGAATATCTTTTAAATGCGAGTAAAGTATTGAATATTTTATTGCAGTTTTCCACATAATACCTCTGTGAATTAGCATTTTTTGCACTTGACAACATTAAATGCAAAAATAAAGCAAATATTTAATACAACGACGCTGAGAAAATCCGTGCGTATTTATCACATATAAGGCTTAACACTCAAAAGATTACCAAGTACAATCATACTTAAATATGCAATCTAATGTATTAAAAATAAATGCTTATTTATGGAAATTTATTTACTATGTTTCTAATTTTCCCTTATTAACATATAACGTGCGTCGTAGAATGTTAGTCTGCAAGTGCACCCTGAAGTTAAAAAAAAAGAAAGAAAAGAAAATGAAAATGTTGAAAAATACTCTTCTCGAGTATGAACCACCAAATTTTTTTCCTGTGGAGACCATCAGAAAATCTTTGATCTCTCAGATTCAAGATTGTAGTAGTCGGGGAAATATTCTCTTGGGAGTCTGTTCCTTAGGGCAGTGGTTTACGAGCAGAAGCTGTTTGGGTGGAATTTACTTCCTACCAATAAAATAAGGAGGTAGTGTTGGTGATTTGTTACTATATAAAAAGGAAGGCGGGTCCTACCCGTGAAAGTCAGACCTGGTGGAACCAAGTGGTGCAGTTCGTCCGAGCACTTTCCATGGCAGTCGCGATAGAGCAGTGATAATCTCACTACGTTCAACCTGCGAAAGAGACAAGTTGGAGTGTGGAAAATAATTCTTCTCCAACAATGCATCGGAGACGATTTTGAACACTATTAAGTATAGGGAGCCGATCATTTTACCTGTATCTTTAGCGATGGATCGTATATAGAAATTTCACTTAAAGTTAGGTGTGAGTCTGAGGTCCAATATCCTATCAAGGCACGTGGCCTTCTCGAGGGGACATGTGTTCCTCGTGACAGATGCTTGTTCGGGGTCTGATCGCTAGTGATGGAATGTAACCAGTTTTTTAGTCACTGAACTCAACCAGCTAGTTTTTGCCCTACTAGGAAGTAAATGTTAGATCGGAAGAGAAGTCAGCTATCAGTCTTTGATCGTCAAGACCTTTGGGCGCCTGTATATTGACTTACCATCGACGTAGATGTTTACAAATAATCGGAGTATATCCTTAGGTCGATCTTTTATGTAAATTAGAAAGAGTGGTGGTCCGAGAAGTGACTTTTACGGGGTGCCTGCGTTGACCACCAGGGCATCGAGGGCGTCTCCACAAAGATTACTTCGGGAATAACTACCTGGAGGGGGGGGTGAACCTGTTAGGCAAGATTTTATAATAGAGAAATCTCTTCTAGTGATTCCATAACTGGAGCGCTTGTGTAATAAACTTTTGTGCCACACCTTGGTGAAGTCATTCGAGATATCTAATGCTATGCTCCTTGTATGTGTATCGTCAGAATCTCACTAATTCTGTGTGTAATGGTAATTAGGACGTCAGCAGTGGATCAAGCTGATCGAAACCCGTACTGCTTGTTGCGCAAGTGGTTTTTCCTATCTAGGTGCTCGACAATCTTATTGTTGATAATGTCCTTTTCCTTTATTGTTATTTATTTATGAGATGCTTTGACCTTTACTTTTTGTTATACCTTTTTCAATTTATTTTTCTCTTCCTACACACATTTGTCAGAATAATAATAATAATGATAATAATAATTCGAAAACCAATTATTGATGTCAAAAAGACATCTGCTGAAGAAATGCAAAAGTTTTTGGAGAATATTTGGAGACACCCAAAGGAATATAATCTTAATGCTGATTGATAAAACGAGAACAGGGAAGAATGAAGGATAAACATGTCCAAGAATGGAAAAATATAACCAAGAATATTAGGCAAGCTCTAGCAAAGTCTCCAAAATGAAAATCCCCAGAAAATGACAAGGTACCCATTTTTTGGCTCTATAACCTTTTTCTCAATCAATAAAACTCTTGAGCAAATCTTATTAATGCTAATTAGTAACCCCAATGAAATTTTAGAATGAATCACTGAACGTATTTCACAGGATCCAAAAAACAGGATCCAAAAAACTTATCGGTCAATAATATGTTTGTCCATCACATATAACTTGATTATCCTGATAAACTCTATGTATTCTTTTCTCGATGAAAACAACATTCTTCCGCTGGAATAAAATGGATGTCAAACAGGTTCATATGGCTGCAAAGATCAATTATTGATAAATAAAATGAACCTGGAAAATTGCAAGAAAATCTCAGGTTAGTGTAGATAGATTACCGTAAAGCCTTAAATAGTGCGCCGCATTCTTTATATATTTAAGGCTTTGGAAATGTGCAAAGTTTCCTCGGTACCTCCTAACACAATAACTCGCTTCCATTCTTTCAAACACTCTTCCCATCCTCCCAACTATCTATCACCCCACTTCTGACATTTCCTATATCTAACCACTCTTTCTATTTACCTTCCCCTATGTAGCCCCAAGTGCAATAGTGACAGTGGAATGCCTTGCTTGGGGTGAAACGATTAAAACAAAAAAAAAAAAACTAAAAAAACAAACAAAAAACAAACTTCCTTAAATATAGCATGGAGCGGTAGTCAAGTACATTATACCTAGATCAAACTAAAGGTACTGCCACTTCCAGTCGCCAGAATATCCGACGATGAGTCTTTCAATGAGACTCATTGTCACCCCCACTTGTTTAGTCTGTCCTTAATCTCCCTTTCGCATGAACTAAACAATAATAGCTATGTATACAAAGTAAACAAGAAAGTGTTTAATTACCTACTCTTCATGGATGATTTCAAACACTTTGCCGACGACATTGAGTTGAAGGTATCCACAATACTGTATAATGTTTCAGTGATAACTACGGTATGGATTTCGGACTAGATAAATGTTAAAATATAGCATTCAAGAGAGGGAGAATTGCAGAAACACAGCTAGTAGACATATATTTTACCACAAAGATTAAGAAAAAGGAACAAGAAGAAGCCTAAAAATATCTTGGAGTCAGCAAAGAAGGAATACAGTCTGACCAAATGAAGGAGAAAGTAAGAAAAGAATAATACAGGTGTGTGCGTCAGGTGTTTAATACGGAGTTGAACTCACAAAACGGAATATCAGCCATAAACACCTTCGCTGTCCCTGTGATGCAATACAGTTTCAACATTCTTAACTGAACCATGGCTGATATTAAGTGAATGGAGATAGAAAAACATGAAATGGAGCCATAACAACACGCCACGACCTGCCTTAGGTCTTCCTGCAGACTTGTTTGGTAGTGCGACCATAGCAGAAATCGAAATATGATGAAAAATGACATAATAATAATAATAATAATAATAATGATGAAAAATGAAATAATAATAATAATAATAATAATAATAATAATAATAATAAGAAGAAGAAGAAGAAGAAGATTAAGAAGAAGAAGAAGAATTATTTGAATAATAATAAGAATTATTTGACGGAAAATAAGAACAGTATACAAGAAGCCAAGGAAGAAATCAAGAACCATATACGTCAAATACAAAATATTGCAATGGAGGAACGAGAACAGCTCCCAAAATTACAACCAACAAAGCATAACCTCCGAACTATTAAGCTCTACAATGCAGCACTCTAATTAATTTTGGATGAAGAAGACACTCATACAAATCTCAGTGAAGCAATATATGCATCAGCAATAGCAGCAACAAAAACATTGAACATCAAATTAAAAACAAGGCAGTCTCGCAGACATGAAGATCCACCTTGGAGAAGAAAAATAGAAAAAGAAATCGAACAACTTAGAAGTGAACTATCAGTACTGGATGAACTGAGTAGAGGAATAAAATAAGAACTAGGAAAAGCAAAAGAGTCGAAAGAAAATACAACATTAGAAATGAAAATGAAGTCCTATCAACTAAGGAAAAAATAAAGCAAAAAATACAACTGAAGGCTCAAAGAATAAGACGCTATGAGAAAAGATCAAGATTTTACAGACAAAACAAGATTTTTCAAACCGATGCAAAGAAATTTTACAGGGAAATAGGTAAAAAAAGAACTGAAATGACAGCCCCCCCCCCCCGAATGGAAGACGTTACACAGTTCTGGGAAAAGATATGGGCTTGCCCTAAAGAACATAACAAAGAAGTAGATTGGATTGCACAAGAGATAGAACGAATCAAAAATAGACCAGAACAGACATGGGCTGGAATTACAGAAGAGGATGTTAAATTTGCACTAAAAAAAGCACACAATTGGAAATTCCCAGGTATAGATAAAATTCCTAACTTTTGGCTATATTATTTAAATACAGCACATAAAAAACTAGCCAAAGAACTTTAAGAAATGGTTCACGATCAAACTAAAATTCCTGCATGGATGACCAAAGGAATTACATTTCTTCTACCCAAGAATGGTGACACAAACAACCCGAAAAACTACAGACCAATTACATGCCTTCCGACAACATATAAACTCTTAACATCTATTTTAACAAAACAGACATATTCATTCTTAAAAAGAAATGACATGATACCGCTTGAACAAAAAGGGTGCAAACGTGGCTGTTATGGATGTAAAGACCAATTGCTTATTAACAAAATGATCCTGGAAAACTGCTACAGTAGACAGAAAAACCTTAGTATTGCCTGGATAGATTATCGTAAGGCATTCGATAGTGTGCCACATTCCTGGATTTTAAAGACTTTAAGTATATACAAGATATCACTCGTCATCATCAATTTCATCAAACAGTGCATGTCTATATGGAAAACAACCCTTTACCTCAATCATATAAATGGAACCAATAAGTTTGATGAAATAAACATCAAAAGAGGTATATTTCAAGGTGATTCTTTGTCTCCCTTACTATTCTGTATATCATTAATAGCACTAACCAGTCAACTTAATAAGACAGAATGTGGTTATAAAATAGGCCAAAAGAAAATAAGCCATCTATTTTACATGGATGACTTTTATATGCTAAGAATGATAATGAGCTGGAAGGTCTTCTGCAAACTGTAAAATGCTTCAGCGAAGACATTGGAATGAAATTCAATTTGAATAAATGTGCTAAAGCTACAGTTTTACGTGGATCAATACAAGAAACATCCTCAATTAGCTTAGACCCTGCTGTAACAATAAAAGAATTGAAACCAGAAGAAGCTTATAAATAACTAGGTGTAAATGAGAGTGAAAACATTCACTTTAAAAAAATGAAAGAAATAGTGCGTAAAGAGTACTATAGAAGGCTACGAATGATATTAAAAACCGAATTGAATTCTCAGAACAGAGTTATGGCCATTAATAGCCTTGCAATCCCAGTTGTCCAATATAGTTTCAACATCTTAAACTGGACTCTAAACGACATCAGGCGAATGGATTCTAAAACAAGAAAGCTTCTTTCTAAGCATAAGATGCATCATCCAAAGGCTGATGTAGACCGTCTATACATACCCCGTAAAGAAGGTGGAAGAGGTCTTATTCAGCTGGAATTGTCATACAAGACAACAACTATTGGCTTACTAACATACATAGAAACAACAAAGGATTGGATGATACAAATAGTAAAGCAACATGAAGAAAGAAAGAAAAAATATTCAATAATAAAAGAAGACAGTAAATACAAACAAGATTTACATTTAGTAGATTCTGTAGAAAAGCAAAACAGAAGCCAAGAACCAACTATTTCGGCAAAAAATATGAAAATGAAAGCCAAAGATAAAGCTCTTGAACAGATGAAACAGCGCTGGCAAGACAAACCTCTGCATGGCCAGTATCCAGAACGTGCCAATAAATCCAATGTTGACAAAGTTAATACTGATCGATGGTTACGTACATCTGGATTAAAGTCCGAAACTGAAGGCTTTATTATTGCAGCACAAAACCAAAGTCTTTTCACTAGAAACTTTCAGGCAAATATTATGCATAATAATATGGATCCAAAATACAGGTTTTGTGATAAACACCAAGAAACAATAGATCACCTAATCTCAGGCTGTTCTGTGCTTGCCCCAAATGAATATAAAAATCGCCACGATAGAGTTGGGCAATATTTACATTGGACAATGTGCAAACATTATGGAAAATCTGTAAACAAACACTGGTATGAACATCATCCAACACCGGTTACAGAAATAGAAGATGTCACCATTCTATGGGATTACACCATCTACACAGACAGAAAAATTGAAGCAAACAGGCCAGGCATTATTGTTAAAAACCAGAAAGAGAAAACTTGTCTATTAATTGATATGGCTTGTCCAGCGGATTGTAACATTGCAACCAAGGAATTTGAAAAAACTATCAAAATATAAAGACCTGGAAATTGAAATAGAAAAATGTGGAAATTGAAAACAAGAGTTGTGCCAGTGATAGTAGGTGCACTTAGAATGATAAAAAATGGAACAAAACAACACATTGAAAGAATCCCTGGAAACCCCACCTTAAGAGATATACAAAAAAATGTCTTATTAAGTACAGCCCACACACTAAGGAAAACTTTATCTATGTAACGCTAGGGATGATAGGGAAGATAGAAAAACATGAAATGTGGCCATAACAACACGCCACGACCTGCCTTAGGTCTCCCCGCAGACTCGATTGGTAGTGAGACCAAAGCAGAAATCGAAATATGATGAAAAAATGACATAATAATAATAATAATAATAATAATAATAATAATAACAACAACAACATTGAGAAATAATACAGATAGTAAAAACATTGAAAATAAATATACCATTTTACTGAATTTATTGACATCAATAATGGGAAGGTTGTGACTGGTGACAAGTAGTAATATTTAGTTGGAAATTGGTGCGTTCTAGACGTAACCACGCTTTTCTATGTTCACTCAAGTTCTCTGTTTAATTAAAATTATATCTGCATAGCTGAAAACAGCTTCCAATATGCTTGAAAGTCAAAAATGGTTCCACTGCTGCACTAAGATTGGAGTCAATTGTAGTAATATTTACATTGTTGCAACAGTTACGAGGCTTCTACTTTTAAACAATGATTGAGCATGTAGATCAACACACATACCAATGAGTTCGTCCAGTATGTAAGATTTAGTGTCTTTCTTTTCGATTTACATATAAGGTCCTTATCGACTTTCTTTTGCCTCAACCCAGGCATTTATCGACCTTCTAGCCACCCACCCAAGGGATTCTAAACGTAAATTATATATGGTACAACACCAAATTTATGGGGCTCAGTAAGGATCTAACTCATTACTGTTCTAACAAAACAAGATTGCTAATCATTACACCATGTTGAGATATGCCGTATCCATTCAGGACTTAGGCGATCATATTCCCACCACATTATTCTGTCTCTTTTAGCCTTTAATAAGTTTTGTCTTTTTGTTATTTCTCCCAAACCCTGTTCTACCAAGTTCATCAAGTATGTTTCCCGCTGCTTTTCTCTTTCCCTCTTTCTCTCACTCAGCTCTGTGAGTATCAGATTTTCCAATCCCCCTTTCTTCATTATGTGACCCAGAAATTTCAACTGTCTCTTCCTGGTGTTAAGTGTAAGTTTCCTTTTTGTTTCCATTTTTTTCAAAACTACGTCGTTGCTCACATGTTCGGTCCATATGTATCATCAGCGTCTTTCTGTAGGACCACACGTTGTTGCAAGTCTGTTCTTCATCTTCGAGAAGATTGTCCAGCATACGCTGCCATACGGAAGCGCAGCTATCATGTAACAGTTCAATGCTCTTTCTTTGTTTCTAACCAATATTTTATCTTAAAACTCGGCTTAAATTTGGAATGCATCTTTGACCATTCCAAAACTTCTTCGGATTTCAGTGTCATATTTTCCGTCCTCTGTTAGAACACCTTTTGTACTTATTTGATTTAGTATTCCCGATTTGTAGTTTGTATTTTGAGTTTATTCCTTTGCTGATAACTATGAATCCTAACTTCTTGTGGTTTATAATTAGTCCTTTCTTCTCGCTTTCTTCCCTACCTTGTAAGAACTTTTGTTCTAAAGAAATCATTAAAGAATCTGTTTAAAGCAACTCATCAAAATAGTATAAATTTGTTTTGTTACGCATTACATATACAGGGGTGAACAAAATAATGGAAACACCTTGAAATTTCAAGCAAATCTATTTCAGTATCGGGTAGGACTGCCTTTGGTAGTAATTACAGCTTGAATTTTGCGTGGGATCGACTCGTACAAAGTCTGAATTGTTTCCAGATTAATTTTAATCCATTCTTTAGCTAAAACAGTCTCCAATTCTTTTAATGGTGGAGGATAAAACTTCTCCAATTCTTTCAGTGGTGGGGGATATCGACTCCTCACTTGTTTTTCTAAAATAAACTATAAATGTTCACTGATGTTAAGATCTATCGTGGCCAGATAAGATGTTCTACTTCACTATAATGTTCCTCGTGTCATTCACTTACAGATTTAGCAGTATGAATGGATGCGTTATTACCCTGAAAGATGGCATTTCACCACCCCCGGAAACAGTTCCTGAACCATAGGATAAAGTTGATCACTTAAGATTCTTAAATAGTCCTGACTGTTGATTTTAATAAACTTATTTAAATAATATCTGTAACAAAACAACAATTTTAGGAAAAAATGAAGTGCTACTAATATGAAATAAATAAACATAAAAACAGACAAGTTTTTGACAGTTTAATCAAATTTTCTAAATTATGCTATTATGGTACTAGGTGTTTCCATTATTTTGTCCCCCTCCCTGTACAATAGGTACAAAAGTAAAAAAAAAGTGTATTAAGATTGGTTGGCAACTAGTCTACCGCAGATATAAAAGGCAACTTACTGCAGGAAAATTTTCTGCCTAGTCAGTCATGGATCGAAAGTTGAAATGTTGTTAGAACCTGGACGTAAATTTACTGAAGAAGCTCTCGTGATTAAAGCGCATTCTATATATTTTCAATTTGCTATTTCTTTTAAATAAAGTAGCGTCATGTATGGCAATTAACTGACTGATTGATATAAATAAACAGCAAAATTGAAAGTTTTTTTTCCATGGCTTATATATATTGGCTAAAAGAAATCTGTAACACATGTTATTTTCTCTTAATGCTTGAAGAGTGGGGAGATATTTAGATCTTAGGATATATTTTATTTGGTTGAGTAAGCAAAGAACTTTTGTATAAGTGTGTGCTTAATAATTCTAAATTTATAATTTGATAACTATGCATATTATTTAACATTAACTTTAATCTAAAATTGAATAAAATGACAAAAATATACTAAGATTTTTACTTATTTTTATTTCATTAAAACCATAAATAGAATAATGGTGACAACAAAAACAATTTGAAACATGATTTAAAACTCAAACAATATCTTAGAACTATTTTTTGCTATACTTTCCAGTTCATTCATACTTCATTTTGTGTGAATATCTATGAGTTTAAGATATCAATATTTATTTAAAAATTGCAATTTTAAAGCTTGTTACCGTTATAAACCTACTAAAATTATATCTTCTGATTCCTGTTACACAAATTTTCACAACTGGTCGGATGTGAACATTCCGAAACCCAAGAGCGAATTAAAACTTCTGTCAAATGCACATCGGCTCTGCACATAGCTTCCGTTTTACTTACACACTCAAAGAACTTCCACCTAATAGCACCCACTTCCGCCTAAAGAAGCAAAATAAAATTTGAAGTCGATCTGAGCCTAAGAAAAGAATTAAAAAAGCCCATCAAAGAGACATCTTAATCAGTCGGTAGGCACAAGAGCCAGGATTCCCAATGCTCGTCGGAACACGACCTTCATCTCTAAAAGACGAGCCGACAACAGCCGTAGCCGCAGTAAGTTCCGACTCACCCTCCCTCTCCTACCGTACTCCTCTGTGGATGACTTTTACGATTCTACTTATCTCTCTCTTTCAACGGGAGACATTTACACCAATTTACCATTTGTTGTATTTTTACGTTAATACAGTTGTTTATTTTTTAAACCTTTGTCGTTTCTTCTTTGTTCTGCCCCCATATGTTTAATATATAATTACTTTGTAATGTTCTTTAATCAAAGAAAATTGTTTCTAATTTCAGGTATTAAGAGAAAATTTCTGTTTGATCTTAAAAAATTAGAATTTCTGAAACAGTCATTTTCATTTGATTTATACACGAAAAGCTTATCAAATAGGGATGATAACTGATATTTTACTTATATTTCTTTGGTTCTGTTTTGAGCTTTAATAAGTTTACTAATGATATAAAAGGAAATTTGCAATCTTTTTGTGTATACATTAGTCATGGTTAAGTATTGGCTGTTGTAATGTATTTCAGTTATTTTGAAAGTTTGCGATATTATTTATTGTTATAGTATAAATCTGAATTCTAATGTAAATATTTGGAAATCCGTTTAAAGCAACTTATAAGAATACTGTAAATTTGTTTTGAGCTAGTAAGCATTAGATATATTATAGATCATTCACTTACATACGTGATATACGCTTGGGCAATCATGTCTCGAAAGGGACATGACTGACTGGGCAGAAGATTTTCCTGCAGTAGGTTGCCATTACTTTTTGCGGTAGACTGGTTGCCAACCAAGGCTATAGAACCCAATCTGTCCTGCTATTTAACCCAAATTTGGAGGAAGAAAAGATGGATTAATACCTTTCACAAGGGTATTTGCGCGTAAGTGAATACAAAGAATTAAATTGGAATTCGAACTCGACTCTCCGATTTCTCGTCCCGAGCCGCACCAGAACACACATCCTAGGTACAGAACCATAAGTGTACTAAGAAACATTAATATATGTAAAACAAAATTGAATGTAATTTTCATTGGCTTTTACATGGTACTGTCTAAAATAAAGTGCAACACATATTCTTTTTTTTTTTTATGCATAATAAATATTTATAATCTTCCTTGTCTATGCACATAATCCAGTGGTGAATATTAATCACACAGATCTAATATTACATAGTAAAACATACAGATTAAGATTCAGGTAACCATCGCTTGTCGTGCTACCGATTTATTGATTCACCCTCGTAAATATCGTTTCCTTATTCAACATACAATATATAATTAATCATACTCATAAAATTGTATAACATATTGATATATGTTCTGTTTACATGATATATATATATATATGATAAGAAAAGTGAAATGTTGCAAGAACATGGGCGTAAATTTACTGAGGAAGATCTCATGATTAAAGCACATTCTATACAATTTCATCTAAATTACTCTTTCAATTAAAGTAGCACCATTAAAACAAAAAAACGTGCACACACACACACACACACACACACACACACACACACACACACACACACACACACATATATATATATGTATATATAGAGACAGAGAGAGATAGTGATGTCAAGTCCGTGAACAACGAAGTTAATACAAAAAGATCTATTCAATATAAAATACTAAACGATAGATCTGTAGAGTGCTCAATGGATTTTATCCAGACCAATATGCTATCTATAAAGAAAAACTCAATACATCATCTAAAGTGGTTATAAATTATAATCCAGTTCATTGAAATGAACTAATTGGTTGATTGAAATGAATTATAATTTATAACCACTTTTGATGTTGTGTTGACTTTATTTCAAGTCTAGAGTTAACTGTTATCTTCTATATACATCCGCAAAAACAATGCCTCTTGCTTTGTAACCCTATATTTCGAGTGGTTCCTAATACTTGTGCAGAGCGAACATAAAAGGTTCTATGACAAATTGAAACTTTTTGTTGTCATTTTTGATTTTAACAAACTAAAGTGATTTGTACGTTGATGTGATTACACGTGCACATGAATGAAGGGCGACAATGGCATTTTAAGTTAAATATAAATTTGTTTTTAATATGTGTTTTGCGTATATAGCCGAGTCGATTTAATCTAGTTGCTTTTTGTTTCTGTTTTTATCCCATTTCTTATTAAATATCCTACATTAGGATAATAGAAGATCTGCCAAGAAAATTGAAATATTGCGTGAACCTGGACGTAAATTTACTCGTGATTAAAGAGCATTCTATACATTTGCATCTTACTATCTCTTTTAACTAAAGTAGCGTCATTATATAAAAAATATATATATATATATCTGTAATCATCCGGCAGACAGGACTATTTCGCTATATCATCAGTACGGTTAGACACCCGGTTGCTTCTAGCCAGGACTGAAACTCCACCGATTTGACATTAGTTAGAGATTTTACCTGTAGGCTATCGACGGTGGAAGAAAGCAGCTTTCAGCATGTCATATACACAATGTAAACGCAAGCCAGTAGCTGAGAGTGTTCAATTCATTACTGAAGAACGATATATATATATATATAGTCGTTCTTGTTCCAACACATTAGAACATATATTAGTTAGTTATAACATGCTTACATTTCCCATTAAAACACATTTCAAACTATCTCTTAAAAAATGAAAGTTTGAAATTACTTAATTCGTATCAATTTTGCATGCCTATAAAATGCCAGATAATAGGGTTTATTTTAGACGCTTGATGCTTTTTTATTACTGTAAAATTAAAGTGTTTCGTAAGCATCAAAAAGATATGTGTTGTGTACGGTAAAGGCGCTTTAGCTGACAGAACTGTATGGAAGTGGTTCTCTAAGTTTAGAGTTGGTGATTGCAGTCTTATTAACGAAGAAGATTCAAGTAGACCTCCACTACAGATGACGATCAAATCAAGACATTAATTGAGAATAAAGCGTATAACATAACACATGGGTTGGTAGAAACACTAAATTTATCAAAATTCACCATCCATGAGCACTTAGTAAAGCTCGGGTAGCCAAATCGCTACGATGTTTGGAAACTACATAATCTAAGTAACAAAATCTTTTGAATCACATTTCTATCTATAATTGGCTGTATAAACCTGAAAATACAACCTTTTAAGCAAATTGTGACAGATGAGAAATAGATCGTTTGCAACAAAGTTTATCGAAAATATACTAGGGTAAGCAACATGGCTCAAAATTAGCCCCCACCGCCCAAAAGCAGTTCTTCGTCTTAAGAAAATCGTGCTGTGCATCTGGTGGGATTGGAAAGGAATCTTGTCCTGTGAGTTTCTGTCAAGTAACAAGTCAATTGATTTAAAAAAATACTTTTTCTAAACGGATAAATTAAAGGCAGCAAAAAAAAAAAAAAAAAAAAAAAAAAATACAAAGACAAAAAAACAAAACATCCAGAATTGGTGAACAGGAAAGCTATTACATTAGGATAATGCCAAACCTCTCATTTCTTAGCAGACATTTTTCTTTCGGATTCTCATTTATTCATGGCCTTGTAAAATAATCGAAATTGTAAAAACTTTAATACTTTGGGTGACATAAAAAAGCACCTTAATAAGTTCTTTGCCGAGAAACTACCAAAATTCTGGGAAGCCGGAATCTTTAAATTGAAGGAAAAATGAGGACAGATCGTGCAATAAAATGGTTCATATTTAGTTAAATAAATATTTAACGGTATGATTTTTTCTGTTTTAATTTCCCTTAAAAATTGGCTTGAACTTTCTGGGCAACCCAGTATATATATATATATATATATATATATATATATATATATATATATATAAGATTAGCTGGATCATTAGAAAATGACGTTACTATTGAATAATTTTGTAAGTACCTTGTATTTATGAAATATCAAACACTTGTTTTGTATTATATTTTGCATTTATTATGTTCACTATTGCCTAAATATTAAACTAAACAAATAACAAATGGATTGCTTTCTGAATTTCTGGAACGACGTGTTATTCTATTTTAATTGTTTGCCTTTAAATTGATACTCTCGTCTTTGTTGTTATTATCACAACTTTTCGGCCGTTGTGTTCTCCCGCCTCTTTCAGGTATTTGCTAATTTTGAACTGAACCCTTAATTTAATCAACAATTTTATGTTCATTTAACTTATGGGCTTATTTTTTAAATTTTTAAATGCGTTGTAATTAATGAAAAAAATGGCATTGCTTTTTGACTGACCCTCATATATATAACATTCTGATTATATCTGTTTAGCTGGAAACACAGGCGGTGCATTTAGTATCAATAGAAAAAGCGGAATAATCCAAGTGGCTCAAGCTTTGGACTTTGAAATCTTATCCGTCTACAGACTGACCATCGTAGCGAGCGACGAAGGCACACCTGCAATGTCCGGCACAATGCTACAGGAGATCAGGATCACAAACACCAACGACCTCCCAGTAGCCTGCAACGATAGCTATCTACATATTAATATAGCAGAAAATATTTCTTTGAACACAGAGGTGATGTATTTGCAGCTTACTTCAATATATACGCGTATAATTTTGAAGATTTTAACTTGAATTATTATTTTTCTATATTTCTGAGATGAGGTATTTACATTGTTCGGATCGTTGTCCTCATTATTATTATTATTATTATTATTATTATTATTATTATTATTTATTTTTCAGCCGTTGTATGCTCCTACCTTCTTTAGGTGACGGGACTTTTGAACCGATCTGTTGGTTCGATCCAAGTGATTTGACATAAAGAGTTGTGAGTTCAACACCTGGCGACAGTAGTGGCAAACAAATCTTAGAGAACCGAGTTAAATAGAGATTACTAAGATATCCGGAAGTGGCATGACTCATGGAACGAGAACAATCTACGCCAGTGATCGAAATAAAGGGTTCGGCTCAAAATTCCAGTAATCTGAAGAAGGTCGGAGCGTACAACGGCTGAAACTTCGTGAATATGACAATAAAAATGAGGACAACAGTCCGTTATGTTTTGCAGAATATTTTGTAGAGCTATATTTCTTGTTCGTCTTATTTTTCTTTGTCTTTCTCGTTGCACTCAAACCTTCTGAATTGAAGAGACTTGCTATCATATAAATAAACAAAAACATTTTTATTTTTTCAGTATCATGTCCCTTCAAGACGTAGTCCATCATGCCTATCCACAGATTTATTTAACATCTATAAATTGACATCACTTCTTGAGAAAGATAATGCCAATGATTTTTAGTTGCTTTTAATAATTAACTTAGACTAACTGGCAGCCCAGGCTAGAGAACCTTGTTTTTCTTAATCGATATTTACAAGTTTCAAAAAACGATCTTACGACCCAAACACAGACCCACTACTTTCACAGTATTCAAAAACGTGAAAAGAGAAAAAAATGCTTTCTTCTAATTGCAGAAGTGGAGTCAGCCGTGGCGTGTCCGTTTTTGTCTACGCAGAAATTGATAAAATTAGTGACGCTGCGAACTAAATTTATAATGGTGCTTTTGAGCTAAATAATTCTGCGCATATATGTACACCGCATTTGCACATATCTGAATGTGAAAAAAATCACTGCACAGTATAGTGTGGTCTGCACATTATAGTAGGGTCAGTTGTAGAACGTATGTTAGAAAAGGAAGAACATGACGCAATTCACTGCGTCAGAAAACATTACTGCATAACATTCGCGCGGGAAGCTCCAAAACGAATGTTTAAGTGTGTTTGAGTGACAGTCTGGGGATAGTGCAGAGGATTCGGAAAGGCTCAACACCGAGGTCTACACCGAGTGCCTTGAGGAGATAGTACTGCCCTGGTTGAAGAGGTTGGCTGCTGAAAGACTCTATGGGGATTTTCTAAGCACGGCTTAGCCAAATGTATGGGAACAGAACTCTGCACCATGCAACACAAGCAGAAGAATCCAATCATGACTGTCAGAAAACTTCTGCGACCACATAACCCATTAGATCTGGTAAACTAACTCCCCAAACAGCAACTCTTCATCTTGACTATTATGTGTGGGGAGTAGTTAAGCAAGTGACCAACAAAACTTCAAGTAACACCGAAGATGAACTGAAAGCAAGTATTATGGCAGCATTCATCAACTTAAACACGGAGACCGCCCAGAAGAGTTGCAGGAGATTCCGAAATCATTTGAAGCCAATGACAATTTTATTGAATAGTCTTGTTTGGAAGAAAGGGTAACTTCTTTCTACAAACTCTTCCCACACACACAAGACCGAAAGCCAATCGGTAGTCTATCGCTATTTCAATGGAAAATGTTCAGATCATCTCCATTCTTCAGTTTCACAAGTTTGGACTTTTACATCTAGGATGCTACTTCCACCCTTCTTACCGCCGTGTTTCAAATCTAAGAAATACATTCCACTCAGGTTTCTCCTATAAACTATCACTTTGTGGAACAGACTCCGGTGTGGATGCTTCCCCGAACGCTAAACTCTTTAACCTCTTCAAGTCAAAAATCAATCATTATATATTCTCCTTATTCACATAATCTCGATTTCTTACCACCTTTTCAACTGTAACACTCTATCTTGAGTAGCTCTCAAGCCTTGCATTGGATGATGATCTATTTATGCGTAGATAATGCTACGAATGACTAAAATAGTTTGTGTAATTCTTAATCGTTGTTTTCGAAAAAAAACAAAAAACAAAAAACACACAGCATGTACCAAAAGGACGGTTATTCACTTGACACATCTATTACTTCATACATTTTTTACTCCCTCGACAATGTTTATTTACAAGATTAAAATAATGTATAATGCGATATCTATGATTTAAAAAATAATATTTACCATTTTATAAAGAAATAAATTTCGGAGGAAATCTTTTTTAATTTAAAAATTTATAAAAAATTGCAAAATCATCCGAATATGTAACCATCTATAATGCAATATTTACTTTTTACTATTTTATAACTATTAAAACTACATTTTTATTCATAATTTTATAAAAACATATATATTCTCAAGAATTTATATAATCGCTTTTTAATTAACATAGACGATGGAATCAAAAGTGTATATAGCAATATCTTTATTGAGGGAATAACCTCCTTTTGACACACCTTGTTTTTGCGGTTCTTCTTCTTCTATGTGCCCTGTCCTTTCAGGACGTAGGCGATCATGGCTCTCCACGTCTCCCTATCCCTTGTGGCTCTTAGTATGTTTGTTCCCGTTACTCCTGGCAACCCCCGTTCCGTCATCCACCTGATCAGGCCCTGCAAATATGTTATCCGTTGCCTTCCTCTGTTTCTCTTTCCCTCTATCTGGCCAGTCAGTATCAGGTTCTCCAGGCTCTCCTTCCTCATTGCGTGTCCCAGGAACTTCAGTTGTCTCTTCCTGATGCTCAGTATTAATTTCCTTTTGGTTGCCATTCTTTCCAACACCTCATCGTTGCTTGCATGCTCAGTCCACGATATCTGCAGCATCCTTATGTAGAACCACATTTCCGCTGCTTCCTGTTTTGTCCTCATTTTCGATGATATTGTCCAGCATTCACTGCCGTATTGAAGAACTAACATCACATAGCAATCCAGCACTCTTTTCTTTGTTTCTAGTAAAATTTTCCTGTATGTTAGTACTTTGCTCAGCTTCTGGAACGCGTCCTTTGCCATGCCAATTCGCCTTCGGATCTCTGTGTCGCACTTTCTATCTTCTGTTAGAACACTTCCTAGGTATTTAAATTTTTGTACTTGCTTGATTCTGGTATTCCCCATCTGTATTTAGCGTTTTGGGTTGCACCTTTTGCTGATGACCATGCACTCAGTTTTTTAAAAGTTTATTTGTAGTTCTTTTTTGTCACTCTCCACCGCTACCTTCTGTAGGAGGTTTTGTAGTTTCCTTTCCGTGTCTGCAATCAGCACTGTTTAAACATTGGTATAGTTTATATTTGACTCTTCCTGTTCAAATATAAAGTCCACATTATGCTTTGAATTTTACATACTAAATGCTCAACAGTATGAATTGCAGTTTCTTATTTGTAGCTTATTTGTTTTAAACTGTAATTTTAAAAATAAGCTTGCGAATTCAAATAATATTGCTTAGCTACAAAATTTTCTGTGTTACAGAAACCTGAAAGAGTCTGATTTTTGTCTTCTTATACAGGTGGCGACTCTCAGTTGCTCAGACATGGATAAGCTGACATCGGTGACGTACAAGATCAGCAGAACAGGAATGGGGACATTCCAGATTAGTAGTAGCGGTCATCTGAGAGTAATTGCAGGTGAATTTCAAAGACAATAATTCACTCCGAATTAGTAGGGAATGTCAAATTAGTATTATTTACTTTTAACTAATTGATGTGCATGTAGGGAAATGCTTAGAGAGGCTTGAAACGTGAATTCGACGAACTTACACATACTTTCGCAGAAATATTCCCAGGAAAGTTGAAATAAATCTCCCCTCATCCCGACTATGGGTTAAATAACAGAAAAAATCAGGCTTTTTAGCCGTCGTTGGCAAACAATCAAGGACAACTCTTAATTCAATGAAACATTCATAAGTACAGTTACTATGACCGTAAAACAAAAAGCTCGATAGATTTAAGCAACTATAGTAGATTCCACTGGGGTTGCGACAAAATGCTTGTTGACATGGACACTAAAACCATGGAAAGTAGATGAATAACGCTTTGTTATCATTCATTATAAGAAGTCAATGTGGGGCTTTTAGTTTTTAGATAAACTTATTTCTGGCATTACTTTTTGCGAGGGGATACTGATAATATGAACTCGACTCTGATGTTGAAACTCCGGCATGATTTCCATCGCAAAAATTTGTACAACATCAGAGAATAAGGATATCCTTATTACCTAATCCTAAAGACATAAGGGCAAAATATACAATTTAAAACAAAGTAAATTGGAATGATTTTGCGAGGTTTACAAACGAGGAAAATATTTTAATTTTCTCGATGATGAGTGCAAGGAAAAATACTAATTAATAAAAAACTTATTTGTTTTTTCTTGTGCTCTAAAATCGCATAAAAATGGTTTTAATGTTTTCAAGTTCTCATAAGAATTTTAAAATTCAAAAAAATTAATTTAGGGTGGAAAGAACGAACAAGTGGGATGGTACATCTGTTTGCAAAGTGTCCCTCTTAGAGACCAAAGACGAGTATAGTGGATTCTAAATCCGTTAAAGACTTTGTGGAATGGCAGTTCTTTTGAGAAGCTGAAGAAAAAAATAAAGGAGAATAGGTATAGATAGTTTCGACTATCGTTCAGTTGTCACACTTCCCCGGTCTTTTGAACAAGAGTAGGGGTTTATTGTTTGTTTTGTATTTATCTATATTTTTGAGATGAGTTGGTTTCATCAACGTTATAGTGTTTGTTTTGTGTTTAGGATTGTGTTTCCGGTTCCTTCTAAAGTCTGCTTCAGCTCTATACTTCTGACGTTTGTCCTTTCCGACGCTAATATAAGCCAATACAGTAACCCACTCCATCGAGTGGCACTTGAGCCTTGTATTGGGTTATCATTAGTAAAAGAAACTCAAATTATTATAATTTGTGTTTATATTTTTCACATTATAAATTAATAACAACATAAATTTCACATTAATACAACACAATATAATCAGTTTCATTCAAATCTAAACGCAACTCCTTCTGTTTGTAGAAGGTCAGTAAAGACTTAATGTATATTGTCATCAATACTTTTAAGTAAAAGCTCGACTTAGTACTAAGAATATGTGTTCATAATGTGACATAGCACACCGGCAGTTATGTATTTGGTACTGTGTAGTTTTGTCTAAATAATCTTGAAATTATAATGGTATTTGTAATCATTTCACTGCAATAAAGGAGATAATGCCATTAAAATGCAAGCGTTTACTGGGAATGAAAAAGAATGAGAAGACTTTAGAAGGAACCGGAAACACAATAGTAAACAAGAAACAAAGGATAAACAGATATTCATGTTCAATAGACGGGCCGATAGGCTAATCTATCTATTCTGGTTGAAAAAATAAGAGAAAAATAAATAAGGAAAATAAAAAAACAAAAGAAAAAAATAAATAAATAAATAAAAAAGAGTAAAAATTTCGGAATTTAGGTGGAGACGTTAGAAGTGTAAAGTTAAATTAAGAGCACATTCATTTCCGTTGCATGTATTCAGGTATGAAAAGTTTAATAATTTTCTATAAAAAAGAAAGCTTTAGAACAAGTTGATTGCACTTAATGAAATACTCTTTGACTTTTTCAGCATTGGATTATGATAAAGGACCCAAGTCTTACACTTTTGATATCAGCGTCTCAGATGGTCTTTACTCAACGACAGTGCCAGTGATGGTAACCTTGAATCCTATCAATGAATTTGCGCCTCAATTTCTGAATACAATTATTATTAAAAAACTGGCAGAAGACGCGTCTGTTGATTCTTTAGTTGCAACCGTTAGTGTAACGGACGGTGATGCACCGCCCCATCACGTGACCAAACTAAGTCTTCAAAATGGTAAGGAGAGATAACGGTTATATTTTTTCTCTTTTTTCTTCCTTAACCTTATTCTTTCTTTTTTGGCTTTCACAAAATTTGATATATATTATTTAAAATATATATTATTTCGTGTGTTATATGTTAATATGTTACATATTATGCAATGTTTCTTATATTTAATATATATTATTTAATATATGCAATGTGTAATGTATTTCATATCATTTAATATAATAAATATTAAGTATTATATTATTTATATTGTTCGGATTGTTGTCCTCATCTTTATTGCCATATTCATATTCAGGACGTTTCGACCGTCGTACGCTTTGGCTTTCTTCAGCTGATTAGAATTTCGAACTGAGCTCTTTATTTTGATTATTGTGGTATCGTGTTCTCGTTCCATGAGCTATGCCACTTCAACTGAAGATGTGCGATGCGTACAACGGGCGAAACGTCGTGAATATGAATATGGCAATAAAGATGAGGACAATAGTCCGAAAAATGTAAATAATGCAAATGCCACCTCATTTGGGAAGTACAGACAAATATTAAATATGTAATATATTACTTAGGGCATTATTTGATATTTAATTTCAATGTATATATTAATATATTTAGATTATTAAATTATTTAATATATCATGTATTATATATTAAATAACATATAATAGAGTATGTTTATGCATCACGTGACATCATAGGTAGCATTAAATATGCAAATTTATCAAACTTTTTAATGATTCCATAAATACTGGCACAGCAAATTCTGGTAGAAAACGAACAATATAGGTGGAAATAATTAGGGTAGTAATTTAGCATTGAATGCATTTAAAGTCGTTCCAGCTCGAAAATATTTCCTCTTTTCTGATCGAAGCTCACTTACACACACACACACACACACACACACACACACACACACACACACACACACACACACACATATATATATATATATATATATATATATATATATATATATATATATTGTGAATGATTTCACTATAGGAATACACTGTAAATTATTTTATTATATAAATAAATAAAACCAAGAGAAGCGTAGATAATCGCTATGAACAATGCAACGAGATACTGAGTGAGAAGTACTATTATATTTATAACGGGAATATTTTTAAGCTGCCAAGAGGGCATAATTATGCCCTTGAATTCTATTCAGATAGTCAGTCTCTCTCTATCTCTTTCTCTCTCACTCTCTCTCTTTCGCTATATATATATATATGTATATATATATATATATATGATATTGGTGGCCATGTACATCAAATCTAAACAACCAACACTTAATAAAATCACCTTTAAATCCGGACATAACACGTTACATTGCATTTGAATACATGGTTTTGTTGTCATTTCACGCTATCACGCGGTGTGACGTCATAGAACCGTATTGCAAATTTGAGAACTGCGTTTGCTATTTTTGGTAACTATTGCCGTTGCCTAGCGGAGTTTTATGTCAACACAAAATAAAATCGTCGGTGATGGTGGATGTTATTGTATTACCGTCTAAATAACCTCTCTGAAGATGGCTCATGTGAGCCGAAAGCTTAGAAACAAATTAATAAAAAATTATCCAAATGTTGGAGAATTTTGTCTTTATTTTCAACTGAAATTAAAGCCAAAATACGACGTTTAGAACGGCTCATGATTAAACATAATAGACATTCATTGTCTCTTATATTTAACAGTATATGTTTAGAAAATTATTTGCTACCTCGATACAATATATATATATATATATATATATATATATATATATATATATATATATATGTATTTATCTAGTGTTCTAACAGAAGACGGAAAGTGCGATTCGAAGACGTATTGGCATGGTCAAAGATGCATTCAAAAGTTAAGCAGAGTATTAAGACACAGAAAAATTTACTTGGAAACAAAGAAAAAACTGCTGAACTGTAATGTGATATCTGACCTTATGCATGGCAGTGAATACTGGATAATCTCTTCAAAGATGAAGAAAAGACTCGAAGCAACAGATATGTGGTTCTAGAAAAACATGCTAAGGACACCATCGGTTAAACAAGTGAGCAACAACGAGATTTTGGAGAGAATGAAATCAAAAAGGAAACCTATACTTTATATCAGGAAAAGGTTGTTGAAATTTCTAAGGCACGCAATGAGGAGGGAAGGCTTGGAAAACCTGATACTCACAAGACTGATTGAGTGAGAAAGAGGAAAGCAGCCCGTAACATATTTAATGACCTTGAGCAAAGGAATGCAGAACAGGGTTTGGGAAAAATCATTAAGATCTACAAGGAACAGGAAGATGTGCAGGTCTATGATCCCCTACGATTTTTGAAAAAAGAATACATATTTTTCTCTGCTTTTTCTCTGTGCATCGTATCCACTTCGGCGATACAACACAACGCTTTGACTTATTCAATTCTGTTTTGACCAAGTGTTCTCAGTTCATTTTCAGGTGTTCATTATTTCGGCTAATATTTCACAAAGGCCCCAAAATCATATGGCAAATGTCCATTGCCTATATAACGGGCCCTCAACCAGCATTCCACCGACCGGACAATGGCCCCATGTAGTACCTATATTTTCATTCTTTTTGATGTACATAAAAAATCTGGGAAAGATCCATTCAAGTTCGCAAATAACACAAAGAAATAACAACAAACGTTACGGCGTGAACTGGGGATTCGAACCCTCTTTCTAAAATATTCATTTGTTTAATTCAGGGCTTCATTTTCAAGGTTTAGGTGGGGTTAGGTAGCTTACACATGAGATGACTTCCGTCTTTTCATTATAACAAGCCATCTCTTTTCTTCAACATTTCCTCTGATGAACTTTTCCTCTATCCGGTTCAGAGCCACCCTACTTCAGTCTCAACTGTAACTGTGACTGGAATATTCAATGTCCGGTTGTTGTCACTTACTCACAAAATCTTCTATTTATTTATTCTTTTATGAAATAATAGTTCAAATAGATCGATTAAATCAAAATATATTGACGATTCCTGACACTATTAAGATTCTTTTGTTTTGTTTGTCGTGTATTGAATTCAGTACCATACATGATACACGTTTGGGAGACCATGTCTCGAAAAAGATATGATTGAGTGGATAGAACAGTTTCCCACAATAGGTTACCATTATTTTCTGCGGTGGAATGGTTGCCAGCCAAGTTTAGAGAACTTAATCTGTCCTGCTATTTAACCCATAGCTGAACAGAGCTCTTCTCTGTTCTTTCCCAAGAGTATTTGCTCTCAAGTGACTGCAACGAATTCAAGTGAATTGAATTAACAGCAATGATAAATATTTAGTAGGAAAATAAAACTACTCAGCAGTTTGCAAAATATCAATAATCTTGCGTAGTTTGACATAAATTAATAATTCATATTGTTGACGTGAAACTAAGTGTTTAGAACGTTAGCGTTTCGACCATGAGTTCCGGGTTTAAACTTCATTATCATGCAGTGTTAGAAGTATCAGAAAGCATATCACGGGTTTGAACCAAACCTTGTGAGAGACATTCGGTTGACAAAATTGTCGATAATTGTGCTAGCTTAACGATAACAAAAGTTGGAGCACAGTGATAGTGTCCAATTGCTGACCACGCCAGATTGTTCACTTTCTTTCAGAAACTATGACTAATAGCCGCTCAGCATAATTGCAATACAAACTAAAAACTTACTCTTTGTGTGTTGAAGAAATACAAATGTGCCCAAATAAGCATCTACAACAGGTATGAGCTACACTGTTTTGAAGATGGCTATACTAAGAAACAATCAATCAGTAATCATAATTCATCTGTATTCATATAAATATAATTTCGTTTTTAATCCATCAGATACGACAACTTAAGCTTCTACATATAATTTTTCTTTTCTTTTTTATAGTGCTGTCACCGGCCTTTTTCCGGCTTGAAAATGATACCGGAAATATCCGACTCATCCGAGAATTAGATTATGAAACAAAACAATCGTATTCTTTGTTAGTGGTGGCCGTTGATGGTGGTAATCTAAAGGTAACGAACAATTTCAAAGGTTTTCTTAATTTTTCAAACATAAAGATAGAAAACGAGGTTATGGCCTGCCTAGATATCAAATCATTATACACAAATATACACATTACAAAATGCTTCAATATATTTGAAACCACCTCAAAAAATTCAAATACAAATATCCTCTACCTGTCCTTAAAAATATAGAACTATACAAAATAATCATGAACAAATATTTGCATTGTTCGAACTGTTGGCCCCATCTTTATTGTCGACGATTCGGCTGTTGTACGCTTCGGCCTTCTTCATATGTTAGGAATTTAGAAACGAACTCTTTATTTCGATCACTGGGGTATATTGCTCTCATTCCACGATGCCACTTCTGGGTGTTTAAGTTATCTCCCTTTTAATGTGTTCACTATTGTTGTAACCAGGTACTGAACTTACAACTCTTTGTGTCAAGTCACTAAAAGTAACGAAAACGTTTTTTTACAGGGCCATGTGTCCTCAAGTTGTGAGTTCAATACCTACTTACAAATAACTTAAAACATAACTGTGAACAAATAACTTAGAGAGTTGAGTTAAAGGAAGATAACTAAGATATCCGGAAGTAGCATGGCTAATGGAACGAAAACAATATATTCCAGTGATCGAAATAAATGGTTTGGTTCGAAATTCCGACCACCTGAAGAAGGCCGGAGCGTTCAAAGGCCAAAATTTTGTGAATATGACAATAAAGATCAGGACAACAGTTCAACAATGTAAATAATGTAAATACTACGTCTTCACAGATGTATAGACAAATAATCACTAAACACTTATTCTTTTTTAATAAAAAAATCTATATGCAAATATTGAGTTCGTCTATAGAATCACCAATAAGCGGTGTCATTGCTTGTTTGTTCCTAAAACTTTTACAAACCGGCCCATATAAACACATAAAAACTCCACTTACCTCAAATACAGAGATCCAGATCCAGATCCAGATATTCTGTGACTCATTAGAGTCGTAGGGGAACCATATCTACCACAGCCCCAGTAGAAGTGGTGTTTCTTTGGGCACAATAGCCTGACGGAGCCTAACCCTCTCCAGGCTGGATTGAATTCAGAGTTTTCATTCTCTTAGGCTATAGAACCCAGTCTGTTCTGCTATTTTAACCATAGCTTGGGGGAGAAAAGCTGGATTCATACCTTTCCCAAGGGTGAAAGTGAATGTAATGGATCCGACTGGAATTCGAACTCGACACTCCGATTCCTCAATCCGAGCCACTATCCATTACACCACCATGACACAGTTAATACGTAACAATAACAAATTAGATTTTAACGTTTACCAAAAACGATTTAATTAATTTCTGTTCCTATCAAAACCAAAAAATAAATCAGGACTAATCATAAGAATTTTACCTCAGAGTCCTTACGATATGTAATCCAGAATACTTAGATTAAGAAGAGAAATGCATTGAAAAAACATTAAAACTTTTTCACTATCCATATAATTTCATCCACAAGGCTAAAAAAAAAAAACCAAAAAAAAAAAAAAAAAAAAAAAAAAACAATAAACAAAAAACGAGCATACAAAGTCTCAAATTCCAAAAAAGAAGACACCGCCGACACCACTTCTAATATAAAAAACACAAAATTCATAATCATACCATCCAACACTATCTACAAATTTGAAAATGAGTTATTCTCGACTCAAGGAACTTTACAACAACTTCCAAGACACTTGGAGATATGGCCAGGAACAAAGTAGATCCGACACCACATCAGATACCGAGATTTATGAATTAATATATTTGCAATGTAGAAATAGTTAAACTGACAAGAAATCAAAAAATCAAAAAGCCCGTATCTACGAACATAAGTGAGACCTACTTTGAAACAACTCTTTAAACTCACTTGTGTTACCCCGGAACAAAACTTGCCATAAATTTGATTTTATAAATGCCACCCTAATTTTTTTTAAGAGAATATAATTCTTTACGCTGGAAATATTTCGACGGAATTCTGATAAATATTTTACAATCTATAAGCGCGACTCAAACACACTATGTTATATTACCAACTTTTATAAAATCCATACTTCAAGAATCTAAGATATGTCGACTACTACCACCATTACAAACAGTGTTACAACATAAAAACGTTCACAAATCAACATGAGGACAACCACCAAACATAAATAAAAAAGTCTAACACACACACACACGCGCGCATAAAGGCATACACACAGAGGAAGAGAGTGAGACTTACATGCACAAACAAATATACATCATCCTAATCCCACTAAGACAACCTAGAATTATGATTCACTTACATACATAGATTTTCTACATGAACGCTGCTTGACAAGACAAATGCATATAAAGTCTGCTTTACCAATTAAAAAAAAACAACAACAAAAATTAAAAATACCAGATTTTTTTTCTTTTTCTCCTTATCTCATTCTCTAATTATTCTTTGATAAAGGCGAAACATGTTAGATTTTATAAACATTTCCTATTTGTTCCTTATCCTAGCATTCTGCCGGATTCCGATCCATTGTCCATCTGTATTGGATTTCAATAAATATATATCTACATCTCTCTCTCTCTCTCTCTCTATATATATATATATATATATATATATATATTTATATATATTTATATATATATGTGGTACAACATTTTATTCAAGTTTTTAAATCGGACATTTCTTAAGTATTAATTGAATATTATTTATATATATATATATATATATATATATATATACATACCAATTACCGCCATCTTTTTTGCTAAGAACAAATTTTCAATTTATTTCTTTATATTCTTGAATACTGTTTTTTATTATTATTACATACTTATTGATTCCTTTGCTTTCATAGGCGACAAGCACCGTCAGTGTTCTCATACAAGATGTCAATGATAATTCACCTGTTTGTGCGAAGTCCATCCTGCACGTGGCTTTGAATGAAGATGAAGGTTAATTAAATATATATATATTTGTATATCTAACTTTAAAACACTACATTCAAATGATTATCTATCTATCTATCTATCTATCTATCTATCTATCTATCTATCTATCTATCTCAGTCCTTTCCTTTCATTATCTATCTATCTATCTATCTATCTATCTATCTATCTATCTATCTATCTATCTCAGTCCTTTCCTTTCATATCTATCTATCTATCTATCTATCTATCTATTTATCTATCTATCTATCTATCTCAGTCCTTTCCTTTCATATCTATCTATCTATCTATCTATCTATCTATCTATCTATCTATCTATCTATCTATCTATCTCAGTCCTTTCCTTTCATATCTATCTATCTATCTAGCTATCTATCTATCTATCTCAGTCCTTTCCTTTCATATCTATCTATCTATCTATCTATCTATCTATCTATGGATTTTGCTCGCTATTAGTGAAGTAACTTTGACAAAGAGAACTAGAATTTTAAAAACCAATCGTATTTGTAGCTTCCGACGAGATTTATTATATTTTGTTTTTGTTTTCTGGTAATTTTCTTTATCTTCGTTTTTTTGTTGTCATTGTTTTACATCCAATCAGTCGGCCTTGCATAGATGTGAATGCCATATTGGAATCTAATTAAAAAAAATTGAGGAAGTTATTTTTAAAACATCAAAACACATTACTCGAATGCTCAACATTTGAGGCTGTGAGTTCAATCTATGAGTCATCATGTACAGCAATCTGCATTTACTCAGTTGAGTGTCAATCTGCACCCGAAGGAAGAATGGAAGCTTCTGGATTCTAAATGTCAATGTAAACGAATGAAAATTACATGCATTCCTTTAGTCAAATGAAAGATTCATTTTGACATTTTCTAAAGCTTACCAAATGTGACAGACATTTAAGGAAGGTCAGAGCGTATAGCGTCCAAGACATTTTGATAAAGACAATGAAGACGAGTAAGTTGTTCGTAAAGTTCGTTCCAGAATTCTAGGCAAAAACAATAATTTCAAGTGTAGGTTTTCTTGAAAATTTGAAATGGGTTATATGTTTCTGAAGATTATAATTCGCCAATTTCTGTTGAAAATTAAGATTCAAAATCTACTTTTTGTGGAATCGAACGCACAAAAAGACGTTGCATGTGTCGAGTGAGATCAGCCCGAAAAATTAATATAAACAGACAATTTTAACTACTGACAAATGCTGAATAAATCTGTATTATGTGATATTTTAAAATGAGTTCTGCACTCACTGTTAACCTCGGGGCTTAAAAGAAACCGGGTGCATCAGCAGGTTGACCTGAAAGATGACATTTTAGCACATGGTGCCGATCCGAGTTTCACGTCATGTAATTGGCTACCCTGACATCTAAACACATAGTCGCTTAGGATGTGAGAAAAATTTATAAGTATTATAAGTAGATATATAAGTACTTGAGAGAGAGAGAGAGAGAGAGAGAGAGAGAGAGAGACACACACACACACACACACACACACACACACACACACACACACACATACACACACACGCAGGTGGGACGCTTTGACACCATGGTGATAATGTTGAATCCATAGTGTGAGTGAGTTCCAGGACTACACATGTGTTGGATTACAGTATTTTACGGAAATCCGAAATTAAATCGCTCATACATTACATCATATAATGATGTAATGTATGAGCGATCAAGTATCGTGTCCTCATGAATATATACCATGATAACAATACACCTTGAATGATAACTAATTGGGAAAGTACGAATCATCAACTATCCGAGGGATGTATGAAATCTAAACTGTATCTCAAATGGTTGGCTAATCTCGCTAAAAATAATGATTTGCTACATGTATTATATATTTCGAAAGATTACAAGAATCTATCTTTTGAAAAAGACATGATTCTTTGTCCGTAACACACACACACACACACACACACACACACACACACACACACACACACACACACACACACATTTGTGCATCCGTGTGTGTGATACACGGATGCACATAAATTGACTAAGCCTGAAATAAAACATCCCCTTTCCACTCAGTCAAATATCTATCTATCTATCTATCTATCTATCTATCTATCTATCTATCTATCTATCTATCACAGACAGGAAAAGATTTAAATCTAAACTATCAGTTTCTAAGGAACATTTCGAAAATTATTAGGTAATAAACGGAAATTAAAAGAATAAATTGTAGAAATATTTTTAGGGTAGTCATTGAATTAAAATATACTTGTAAATATGTCACTTTCCATTTCTGTCTGGTAGCAACTCTCGGATAACAGAAAAACAATATAAGCTGAAATATACAGCGCATAGAAGTCAATTTTATGAATTCTTCTCTATTTAAATTGAATATATATTCCAATAAATGTTGTATTCTAAATGGAAACGTCTTGTCAGCGAAGTGACAGCTATTGAACTTGTAAACAACTGATCCCAAAATACAAAACCGCGCTTGTTTTTATATGTACAATATTCTTGTCTCAGATAGGTACAAAATTAGAGAAATTAGAAACTTCGATGTTCAAGTCTTCTTGGCACGGATATTGCCTAAACTAAATTCACCATGCAAAGATGGATCTCTGGTTTTGAGCATCGACCAATGAGATGCATAATCGATTCCATACATAATCAGACGTTTTGTAAATATACGCGGTGAAATGTCTATCAGCTTGTTTTTTATTTCATAACATTTCACAAGACAAAGCAATAACTTCTGTAGATGGATTCCTGATTTTGGCGTTATCTCATGCATCCATCAATAAACACTTTGGTCGTCGTTTTCCGTTGATATGCAAAAAACATTTTTCATCACTTGCAACAGTGTGATTCAAAAATGAAAATTAGCATTCCTGGTTAAAAAAAAAACTGTCGCAGATTGTGAAACTTTGTATTTGGTTCTCAAGGAAAGATCATGAAGAATCTAAATCTGATCTTTGAAATTTTCTCCAATTAAATTCTGAAATGTGCTACAAACGAAACACTGTCTAATAGAAAAGATAATAAACATTCTACATACATTTTTGTACCATTTAACTTTGGTTCTGATTTTGTTGGCGGGCTCATAATTCACAGAACTGAAATCAGTAATTAGTGTCTTAGCATTTACTTTTTGTTTGATTTTAAAGACATTGCGTTACTTTCTCAGCACTCAGATAATTAGATATTCTAACCTCGATTTAAGGGATATCAGACTTAATGAACCACTCGTAAATCACATGTGGCATGTTTTGTTCATTATGTTTATAGGCTAGTGTAGTTATTTTTGGTTGAATTAGAGGATCAGCTAGATCAAGCTTAAAATATAGGTACCTAAAAAAGTAGTACTTAATTTTAAAAAACAGTATTTCTCCAAACTGTAATTTTAGTTTTAATTCAAAGCTAATCGATTACATTTAATATCCTAATTATATTCATATAATTTTGTGAATATACGCTATAAAATATCTATCAATTTGTAATTTCTCTTTTCGAAATTGGTCAGCAATTGGGACAATAGTGTCTTCTCTAAACTGTAGAGATGCGGACACAGGAGTTTTTGGGAACCTTACGTACAGTTTAACGCAGATACCATTCGGTAGCAACTTTATCGTGAACACCGCTGGAGACGTTATATTGCAAGGTAAGTGAAGCATAGTTTATTACAATAGATTTCGAACAAAAAGATTGTATCCTTTACAGATTCTCATATCTTGATAAGGATAATATTCAGTTAATCTTTACTGTTGGTTTCTGTTTTAAGCCTAAAATATGCACTTTCTCTTGAAGGAAATATATACTTACTTGATCTCTTGCGATGATTGTTTACTTTCATATATGATAATTAATAGTAGACCAGGAAATTCAAAATGAGTTCTTTAAACTAAATAATATTTTTATTGATGATGTCATTTATACGGACGAGATACAAAAGTCGGTAATATATCGAGAGAAATACAACAATAAAAACAAAAAAAAAGTACAACAAAAAAAAGTACAACATTTAGTCTAAAGAAATCTTCTTGAAGTACGAAACGCCTCACGTAAGATTTTTTAAATTTCGGTAATATATCGAGAGAAATGCTGAGAAGTTCAGAGACACTTGGCTTTAAACTAAAAGTACAACAATAAAAACAAAAATAGAAACGACAGAAAACTGAATGACGTTGGCTAGGTTGAGAGACTTTGAACACAAGAAATTTAAAATTTGAAGTACGTTAAGCGTCCTTGCAGTTTCAGCATTTCTCTACATGGATAACGGATGATTATTTCTATTTTGTTCCTTCTCCCTGCATATAAATGATCCCATCAGTCAAAATATCATTTAGTCTAAAGAAATCTTCTTGAAGTACGAAACGCCTCACGTAAGATTTTTAAAATTTTATAATTCAGTTACCTATCATAACAGAAACATTATTACAGGAAAACATTTTTAATTTTCCGGTGAGGAATTTAAGTTATTTTCTTTCCATTACTGAATATTACAAATACCAGCCATTGCATTGCATAATATATCACGTTCGCAGCCACCACTGAAATAAATACTGGTGTCGCTGTAGTATTATATGGCCCACCTTTTAAATGTGGCTTACGAAATTCTGTCACTGTTAAAGTAGGAGGTCTACCTTAAAAAGCATATTATCTCTTACGAAAGTTAGCATTCCTGATTAAAAGACTGGTGCATATGGTTTAAGTTAGTGTTCGGTTCTCAAGCGAAAGATTATGAAGAATTAAAATCTCATTTGTGGAAGTTTCTTAAATTAAATTCTGAAATGCGCTACGAACGAAACAATGTCAAATACAAAAGATGAGAAACCAATTCTAGACGGATTTTTGCACGGTTCAATTTTGGTTTGACTTTTGTTGGCTGGCTCATAATTCACAGAAGTGAAATCCGTAGTTACTTTGCCAAGACAGCAATAGAAATAATCTTGCCCTTTCCTTTAGCAAGATAAAACTTCTTATACAAAACATTATTTGCCTATATAATAAAAATAAAAAACAAAACAAATGTTGTCGTAATAAATTCTATTGCTATTTGTTCTTTTTAAACAGTAGCAATTTTATATCCATAATCATTTGATTTTTAGCTAGAGAATCTCACAAGCTAAATAACTAAAAATTAAAGAATAAGAAAAAAGTGCAGTCCAGATTGCGCGTTTTGGTGCAATGGACATCGTCTCGAAATGAGAATTCAGAGAGCCGAAAGGTATTAACCCATTTCTTCTCCCTCTAACTATAGGTTAAATAGCAGGATAGATTGGATTCTATAACCTTGGTTGGCAACCACTAATAATAGCAACCTGCTGCGGGAAAATATTTTACCCAGTCAGTCATGTCTCTTTCGAGATATGATCGACCAAGCGTGTATGACGTATGGCACTTAACTGACTGATATGCCTGATACCTACGAAATCGAATGCTGGTCCCAAGTGTAATCTTAGTGGATATGGATGCCGAATCAAGACGGACGCCACCACAAGTGACCCGAGAGGCGAGGAGAGGCAAGGAGCGTCTCTCGTCTGAGTAAGATGTGGCAATAACCATGTATGTATTGCTTCGCCCCCCACTCTCTCTCTGAAAACGCTCGAATTCATACGTATATGCATGTTTAAGGCATGATTGTGGTGCAGTGGATAACGGATCGCAACGAGAAATCGGAGAGCGGAGTTCAAATTCCAGTTGCATCCACTCACGCGCAAATATTATTATTAAGCTATCTCTTCTCCCTCCGGCTATGGGTTGAGTAGCAGGAGAGATTGGGTTCTACAGCCTTGGTTGAAAACCAGTCTACCACAGAAAAGAATGGCAACCTAATGCAGGAGAATATTTTACTTAGTCGAAAGAGACATGATCATTCAAGTGTGTATCACGTATAGCACTATTGGCTGCTTATTACATTTTTGTTTCTCTTTTTATATCGCGCTATCTACTTTTGTTTGAAAGCAATAACTAAACCTTGAGATGTTATCGTACAAACGCGTTTTTCAAATGATCTTTAAAAAGCCTAAAGATACCCAAACCTCGTTACTTTCAAATAATAGTGCTGAGTGATTCCAATCATCCACTCATTATCATCCATTATTTTGGCCAGATAAATCGATACAAATTATTAACGATAATCCAATGCCATCATTCTAGTGTAAACCTTTTTCATAATAAAGGAAAAAAACCTACTCCCATCCTCTAAAAAAGAAAACTATGACTTAGGCTGCTAAAAAAGAATAATTCTAAGTCAATGAAAATCTTTCGTTCCTTTTGTGTTTTTTTACCAGGAAATAGTCTTGATTTTGAAACAATGAAAGCTTACCAACTGACAGTGCTGGTTGAAGACGGTGGTTTTAAGCAGACAACAGTCATCCTTATGGTCGACGTTCTTGATGTTAACGATGGTCCTCCTCACTTTCCAAATTCGTCCCAAACAGTTAAACTTCTGGAAAATATGCCTTCAATGACAATTATAGCCAACATGGCCGCCGATGATCCGGATGAAAAGACGAGCCCATACGGTCAGCTGATATATGATATTCTTTTGGGGAATAACGAACAAATATTTACCATTAACAGACACTCTGGACAAATTACATTGGTCGGTGAGTACAAAATTTTCAGTATTTCAATATTTTTAAGTTGTTATTCTGCATCTTTTAGGGAATCGTCATAGATCAGAACTACAAACTTTATAGTTCTGATCCATGATGATGCCCTAAAAGATGCAGAATAAGAAGCAAGTTAAAATCAATGACATAAACTTACTCCATAGTATAAAGTAAGTTTACGTCATTGATTTTAACTTGCTTTTTATATTATTAGGAATCTGTTCTACGATAACAGCACCTGTTATCAAACAACAATATTCTTTGATAAATAAATAAATAACTTAATTCTGAAAAAATGTTTGCAAGTAATCAATATTTGATTAACAAAAACTGAATGTCATTTATTTCAATAATTATTACGGCTTACTGAGAACATTTTATGCGAAGACAAATAACCAGTTATATATTTTGAAAATAATACGAAAAGCATCATACCTGTACATCAAGCTGTCATATATATATATATATATATAGTGTGTCGAGGCAGCAGATAATTTTCTAAACATGTATTGTTAAATACAACAGACAATGAATAGTTATTATGTTTAATCATGTATCGTTCTAAACATCGTATTTTGGCATTAATTTTAGGTGCAAATAACGACAAAAATTGTCCAAGATTTGGATATGTTTTATTATGCTGGTTCTAAGTTTTCGGCTCACATGATTTTTGATCATACTTCAAATGAACAACATTTCTTAGAAAAACGTAGCCATGTATGTAATATTAGACAAATTTTGGTCGATAACATAATAATAATATTCACATATACACGCAGTAAAAAGAACCTTCAGATATGAAAGGCCATCTACATTAAATCAAAGCAACCCACACTTAATAAAATCACATTTCAATCTGATCACAACGTTACATTGCATTTAGACATATGATTCTGTTAACATTTCGGTCTCTCATGCGGTGTGACGTCATAGAACCGCATTACAAATTTACGAACTGCGTCTGCTATTCGTTGACTGTTATCATTGCATAGCAATGTTTTATGTCAACACAAGTTAATATCACCAGCTTCAATGCAACATCTTTAGAGTATTTACAAATACTGAACAAAGTAAACGTGCCATTACTAAAAAGTTGTAGAGACTAATATTTAATGAAATCTATATTCCTACAAGGTTAATGAAAGATGTAATATCTGAAAAAAGAAGAAACTGTCACAGTACAAATCAGACAACTCATATTTAAATTTTAACTGGAAACTAAGAAAAAGGTCCGAAATATAGAAGAAAATAAATAATAAATCAGTAATAAAAACATTTGTCTTTAACCACCAATGTATATAAATAAAAAACACATCATTCATAATATATATATATATATATATATATATATATATATATATATATATATATTATATATATATATATATATATACAAATGAATAAGAACGAAGAACATAATTACAACGTTTAAAACATTAATTTAAAATAATGCTCAATATAAAAATAGAGCAATGACTATTTATTATTAATTATTTATTACTTTAAAACACGTGCAAACTACAAACTACTACAAAATTGTACATATCGTTTCGACATTGAAAGAACAATGTCTCAATATTTTACCCAGTCAGTCATGTCTCTTTCGAATAGTTAATAGTTTTCTCATGTTCTAAAGTAATAATTAATTAATGAATAATAATAATAATAATAATAATAAAATATATATATATAGAGAGAGAGAGAGAGAAAGAGAGAGAGAGACAGACAGAGAGAGTGTGTGTGTGTGTGAAGTGGATAGAGTTTTTATTTATTAATCCAAAAGATTTTTGACAATTAAACGTTATTTTTTGTGGATGCCCGTATTTAAGTAGAGGCACCGCATATTTATTAAACAGTATACTTATTCAATATTAGCGCCGGTTAATGAAGATACATAAGTATACTTTTTAATAAATAAACGAAGTGTCTACTCAAATACGAGTATATACAAAACATAATGTATAAGTAATATATATATATATATATATATATATATATATATATATATATATATATATATATAATATATATATATATATTTGTCATCGACATACAAGCCTGTTTCGCTGTATCACAGCTATAGAATTATTTATTACACAAAATTTAAAACTGCTTAGCTTATCGTCAAAAATAACAGTTTATCTGCAAGGTCTAAACTACAGCAAACCATTATCATTCAAGAAATTACTTGTCCTTTGAAGAACTGTGTTCTTGATCTATCCAAATTCATAAATAATTACATTGGTCAAACCACTACGCGATTGACAAGTAGATTAACTTTGCTCCTCTCAAACCAGAGTTCAATTCGATCACATTTAAACACGGAAACCCACTAAACTCTATCCGCAACATACTTACTGATAAAATAAATATCATAGTATGATCCACATGCAAGAAAGAAAAAGCTAAAAATGATGGAAGCAACCATATGCTTACCGTGTTCGGAATATAAAACAAATACATGATCTACTCGCACACATAAACATTTCACATATTCAGTAACAAGTAAAATAAAATCCATCCTCGATGATGGCTAAAAGTATAACAAAAAGCGCTCAGAAAAACAAAACATTTAGACAATTTTTGTATGATTTATGTTATGAAAACAAATATATCATAAGATCACATAAAAATAGCATAAAATATAACTATAATACCTTGTCTGTCATTTTTAGTGAAACCTATATATATATATATATATATATATATATAATTATATATATATATATAATTATAATATATATAATTAATATATATATATAATTATTTTATTGTAGGCAATTTGAACCGCGAGAAAACATCCATTTATATCCTGACGATAAAAGCCACGGAGTCGCAACCACATAATGCAGCCAGTGCGACTGCCACTCTGACAGTATCTGTTTTGGATGTAAATGACAATCCCCCGATTTGTCCATTTTTGTCCTTTTATCGAACTATCAAGGAAAACACCCTCCCAGGCAGCAGCAACAGTCAGATTATAACTTTAACATGTACCGACATTGATACTCCAGCCGTTGGAGGGACTCTTTTTTATTCGATTACAGTCGGAGACTTATCTGTATTTGCTCTAATAAACAATACATTGATACTAAACTCACCCCTGGATTTCGACCATGGGAAACGCCAGTATCTTCTCACCTTGACTGTTAGCGATTCTTTGTATCAGGTAAATATTCAAGGGACAGTGGTTGTCACTTCAGTCGATGAATACCCACCTGTGTTCAATTTAGGTGAGTATGAAATTAAATAAATTCTTCAAAACTGAAATGTAACATTTGCCAATTGACAATATCTATCAACTCTTTACTTTCTAAGACACAAAAAATCATTTGAGATTTGTATCCGATTCAAATGCAATGGTCATTAGTGTCATCGGTTTCTTTCAATATAATGATTATTATTTTTAAAATTAGAGAATTCATGTTACAACAACTGAAGTAAGTAAACGTATTCACACAATTTGAAAACATATCAAAATCTAAATATTGTGTCAGTATTATCGGTCAGTTGTAGAAAAGTGAAAAACTTTTTTTTGAAACTCTTCTTTAAGTGGTGCTTCTTTTAAAATAAGAAAACGAATAATCAGAAAAGACATCGAGCAACATGAAACAAACTCTTGATAAGAGGTCTTTAAAAGATATTGCAACATCGGTTATCAGAAAAGCTATAAACTAAAAACGAACAGATATTTTTAATGCCTATTTTTTACATGACCAGTGAGATCAGTAAAATACTTATGCAAGCATTTAGAGAACTTAAGTAATTTTTTGGTAGAACTTTTTATGTGATAAATAATTTGGGTCACAATCTAGCTCGTCATACATGGAGTAAAAATAGTTTCTCCTACGATCTAAAAATACTGCATTGACAGTAAAACGATGAGGTAGGGGTATAAAATATGTGTATGTATATATACGTATGTATTATTAAGTTAGTTTTCTTCAATTTTTGTCAGAGATATAAATTGTTGAGACTTTGTCCCCTAAGTCCTTTTTCTTAGCTGTAACCTAATTTCCTTTTCGAATTTATGACACAAAGCAGTCGAGATATAAAAACAAATTCTTATGTATTCCAAATATTTCACTGAAAATCATACGTTCTATTTAAACATATTGTTTCTTTATTTCAGCTCATTATTCTAAAATGATTCCGGAAGATAGCATCGTTGGCCAGATCGTTTTAACGGTGTATGCCAGCGATCAAGATTCTAGTGACACAAACGATGGCATTGTTACGTATTCCTTGCCGAGCAGCAATATTTTGCCCTTTACTATAGATGACACCACCGGGCAGATCTCGTTGATTTCTTCATTGGATTGGGAAACGAAAAGATTTTACTCTTTTCAAGTAACAGCCACTGACACCAGTCATCAAGCGTCCGCGACGGTCAACATCACTGTCGCTGATGTCAATGATAACCGTCCAGTTTTCGTGAAGGGATCTTACAGGTAAAGTCATTTCTACAGAAAGTAAAGTTCTTAAAATATGTCATTATGACTATGAGGGAAGGAAAATATTAGATAATAAATATAAGAACAAAACTTTTTGTCTTTCTCTCTTTCTCTTTTCTATCTCAGTTTGTTCATATCTATCTATCTCTCGATCTATCTATGAATCTCTGAAGAAGCTTGTTAAAGTAAAACATGTTAGATTAAAGACACTTTTTGTCCACTTATTCTTTACTCTATCTATCTATCTATCTATCTATCTATCTATCTATCTATCTATCTATCTATCTATCTTATTTTCTGTAATTGCTACTAATCTGAAACTTCTGTTGAGCATATTTGTCATCGTAGTCGTTGGAGACCGTTTTTCAAACGAAGTCAACCGGTTCCCATCATGGTAAAAGGGTTCTTGGCTGGCTGTTTCGTCCAATACGGGATTGGCACACATTTCCGTCAAGTAGGGCATCTGATTAGATCTTGAATGGCACTAGAGGAATGATTATGCGTATGCCATTCTCGACGGTCTTCCTCTTTCTGCTAGATCAACTTCTATGTTTTGAGAAGCGTCATCAACTGGTCCGATCACCAGCTAACTTTTCTAATTGGATAGGATAGATATTAGGACTTCATGATGGCCCTGATTTGGTCTCTCTATCAGTTGTACTGACCACCGATACCCCTTTCGCCTGACTCCAGTTAATCCGAAATGCATGTCACGGTAGTCGATCAGGTATGCAGATACTTGACAAACATGTTTCCAGTGATGTTTGACTACGAACTGTACCCTATCCCAGCCATGTAAACTGAGGATTCATTTTAGACAAGACACGTACAATTGTTAATGTTTTCTCAAATGGCGACGAATTCAGGATTCGTAACTACATAACTGCGCTGAAGCACGCATTGTTTTGTACACGGTAACCACAGTTTTACTGATGAGATTTCTTTTCATAAAAGCACGTTTAGAAAGCTAAATATGGTATATATTTAGGGAATACTATGTATAAAGAGAAATAAATAATGTCGTAAGTAACACGTCAATCTTTTGGGCACATTTCTATAAACAGTATTCATTATTAATGTCGTAAACATTATTTGATATGGCGGCTGCTTAAAAAACAACAAACGTTTGGATCAATTTAAGGTAAGCTTTTTGCTGAAAGTACAAATGATTTTATTCCACTAATATGTGCACAAAATGCAGTCAGTTTCGACAAGTGACAAGTCAGCTTACGAGGGAGTGGGCAATGTAAAATATTAATATTGTTTTTTATTAGTGATATTGGCGATGAAACATTCCAAAGAACATGAGAATTCATAAAGAACGTTGTTTTCCATAGGGGTTATTTTGGAGGTCCCGAGTATATATATATATATATATATATATATATATATATATATAATCATCCGCAGACAGATCTGTTTCGCTGTATCACAGCTCATCAGTACGTTTAGACATCCGATTGATTTTAACCCAGGATTGAAACCCGACCGAGTTGTGTATGAGCGCTCGATAGAAGGAGGCAGACATTTAGCGTATGATGTATCATACGCCAGTAGCCAGAGTGCTCTAATTCATTACTGAATGAGCGATATATATATATATATATATGTGTGTGTGTGTGTGTGTGTGTGTGTGTGTGTGTGTGTGTGTGTGTGTATGTGTGTCTGTGTCTGTGTTTATCTTTAATTTAGTGATATTTAACCTGTTTATTTTAGTATTAATGACGTCATAGATTTAAATTTAATTTCTAATTAATATAAAATTCAAATTTCTTAAAACAGTTGTTTCATTTCTTCTTATTAACAGTAGAATTTAGATATATAATAACATCCCGTTCTTTAATCTATTTCCCTTGTCGGTATAATTTTTAACTTGACTTATTTAACTACTTTATTTTGATATTAACATTATTCATGACCCTTTAACAGTGTCCTTGTAAGGCCGTTATTTCGTCTGGCCCATTTCTTTCTTACATATTTTTTAAAATTGTTAATTGATTAATGTATCTCTTTTTGCTTCTGTCACCAAGTGGTAAACTTACAAATTCTGACAACAAAGATCTGCCACGTTTTTCCTTTGTTTCCTTTTTTTTCTTTTATTTTTCCTTTTTTCTTTTCCCCTTGTTGCCTTTTTTTACTCACATACAAACAAATGAATTTATTTTTCCATAATGTTTTGTTATCGCTGATAACATCCGATTTTGGAAAATTTTAATGTTTTTATATGTAATAAATATTGGATCTGTAAATGAATAAATTTAATTGCATTGATCCCTCTGGCTAGAATAGTTTTAATATTTATGATTTACCTCCATGTACCAATTAGTGATTGTACATAGTCATGTATATTTATTAATTTTTAATATATGTCTTATTTTTTGGACCACCTAATCAGGGCGCATCCTGCTCTTTTTGTAATCATTCATGTTCTTCTGGAATGGGTTGATGTTCAGAGAGTTAAACTGGTCAGAATAAGCTTCAACTATCTACATCTACATAAATGTCAGCGATGGTTCGTTATTCGTGCCAGTTTTTAATGAAGTTATCCCAATCGTCTCTGATAGAGATTATTGGGATTCGAGTAAAATTACTTGAAAGCAACAGAGATAAAACCCCCAAAGTAGGAACCCCACATCCTTCAAATAACCTACGAAGTAACTTAGACACAAATGTCAACTTCCAAAAGTCCTCATGGCATAAATAAACTGTAGTAATATATTGCGTTGCATTTCAAACGTTGCTAACGGACAGCTCATTAGAAAACATTTAAAGTAAAAGAAAATATAATACATGTTACTGAAAACCGTATGTCAAGATTAAGAAGATCAAACAGCAGACAAAAAGAACCTTTTTCGAAAGCAAAATTAATACGAGAAATCGAGGAAATTGGATGTGAATTATCGATGCTGAACGAGATTGCAAATACTTCGGCACAGAAAAGCAGGTAGGTCAAGCAGAATATGAAATAAAGAAGTAAGCGAAACTGTATCAATCAAGGAAATTCATAAACAGAAACGGTAATCAAAGACACAGAGAATAAAATGGTATGAAAATCTTTGTAGCTTCTTTTAACAGAATAAGACCACCAGGAAATTATATAGAGAAATTGAAATTGATCTTATGGAAGTAAAAAGCGACTATTTACTGAAAAAGTGCAAAATTTTGGGGAAAATCTATGTAGGAAGGTGAAATGAAATTCCATTGTAGATCAAGAGAGAACAACAAAAATGAAGGATGTCTGCATGTGTTCAAATCCGAACGAGGTAGAGGTTTAATTCAACTAGAACTATCTTATAAAATAACAATAGTTGGTTGTCAAAAATACCTAGAAACTACTGAAGACTGGGTATCAAAAGACTATGTATCAAAAAACATGAAAGAACGAAAGAAAAAAATATTCCGTGATAGAGGAAGCAAACGAATTCAAAAAGGATTTTCAAGTGGAAGACAAGCATAATCCGATTACTGATGCGGCAAAGAACCTAAAAAGAAGACAAAATCAAATTAAACAGACTAAATGCAGAAATAGTGGCAAGGTAAATTTCTACATGTCCGTGCTAAAAAATATGTTGCGTAGTGCAGGCTCAAAAGCTGAAAATTAATGTTTTATTCTTGCTGCACAGGACCAGTGTCTGTTAACTAGAAAGTAATAAGCCAACATAGTTTTGAACCAAAATGCGGATTCTATGATTAATACCCTGAAGCAATTAATAATTCTACGGAATATAAGACTAAGCATGATTGGGTGGGTCAATATCTACACTAGAAAAATTGTAAATGTTATGAGAAGGAAATTGCAAGAAATTGTTATGAACACCCCTGACCTAGTTACTGACATAGACACTGTAACATCCGCAGACAGATCAGTCAAAGCTAACATAATGATAAAAGACCACAAAAACAGAATGTGCTTTCCTTATTGACATGGCAGTTCCTGCAAAATGTAATGTAGCTATTTGTTGTGGCCTGGTTAGGGACCGGAAAAAAGACACTAAGACGGAATATAGTTAAACAAATATATTAACAAGGAGCAGTAGTACAAACAGATACAACATGAGAAGATCACCTGTGTATTGGTTTGGCTCTCAGAGCTATCTGCTGGAATAGACCTCTTTCTGCTCAATGCAGAAACTGCTGCTTATTTATAGTTTGGAAGAGTTCATGTGTGCATGGGTTAATTAACCCATGTTCCACATTTTTTAAATTTCTACTTCAAAATAATTGTATCATGATAGTTTTTGAAGATTTTAATAGTATTTTGTTAATTAACACAACACTATTAAAATCTTCAAAACTATCATGATACAATTATTTTGAAGTAGAAATTTAAAAAATGTGGAACAAGAAGATATCAATAATTCTAGTTATGGTTGGGATTAGACTCATTTATGGGGTCCTTGGTTAACTATGCTTTATGTAGCATATGTATGTGTTTGTAGATTTTATCTTTGTATACAAATGTACAGTGGAGAATGTCATGCCGCCATTTCTGAACTTAGGTCTCTTTTTCTGACCCGGAGGAAATGAGTATACAACAGAAATTAAAGGAAATAATAACAATATCAATAATGATAACAGTAATAATAATAAAAACTGTAGCAGTTAACACTTGGAAGTTACCGAATATACCACCGATCTTAGTCTTAATGTCCTATATTAAGAAAATCAAAATAAAGTCGAGTATCCCACAAACATTCTACTAAAGTTGCTATTTGTTTGAAGACGTTTGTTTGAAGACTTCACAAACATTCTACTAAAGTTGCTATTTGTTTGAAGACGTACGACTTGGTGAACACCTATAATGTACAATCTTTTGTCGAAAATGAAAATTTGTGCGGGAGAAGATAAGAAAAATAAATAATTACACATCTAAAAAAATCCGACATGAATTAATCATTTGTGTGTGTAGTTTTGTATGAAATCTATAGCTCTTCGCGAGTCTGAAATGCGTGTAATTTTTTAATTTACTCCAGAAGTTTTATCAGCTCCAACCATAAAAATCTGGTCACTAATGCAGTGCTACTTGCAGAAAAAAGAGCGTTGCTTCCTTTACTGTAGGTTTCTTTCTCTCTTAACGTCTTATTTTAACCATGACGAAAAAACGATTCCAAGTTTATTTTGTAAATTTAAAAAAGAAGCTATCAATTTCAGCTTGTCAAATCTACCCAACCGAATAGAGTTACATTCTTATTATCTACGACTAATGAGCGCCAGCATCAGATCTGTGATATTTTTTTCTTATTCTGCAACATCTTGCAATAACTGAACAAAATCTGCTTTGTTAGTTTTCTTTTTCTCTTCTCTATTTTCTCGTTTATTAAAATATTTTCAGCAAACCATTCACTGACGTGCCAAAAGTAATGATTTGTAGTACATAAAGGTAATGATAGGTACCACAGTTTCTATTTTAGATTTAATCTAACATTTGGTGAGTCTGTATGAATGATAGGCGAACTGAATTATTGGAGATCAAACGGGACATGACAATTAGTGCCAGAGAAATTGAATCTTTCATTTCTGAAATTATGGAGACATTTAACATCATAGTTGACGGAAGGCATTATTGCCCACCGTAGCCGACCACGTGCTTTTTAATGATTGTGACCAGAGGCGTCTGGTTAAAATTATATGTGGCACTGACAAGTGACCAGATTCAATGCAGGAGGTACCAGACGCATATCCAGGAGGCCAGTTAAACATTTTTAGCTTCCACGGGTGCAGACAATCCACTAGCGTTCCCATTTTTAACGTTACGACATCGAAAGCAGCGACTGGCTCTGGCGATTGGCGTCAGTAATTTTTACTCGAGGACTGGCAGTATGCGGCATGGTTTGGTTTCACGCTTTTTGTTGTTCAGGACTTATGTTAGAGTTCGAATGTGCCGAAGATCCCAAGAGACCAAGCATTTCAGTTATCAACAAGGCACCGTTTGCAAAGCATATTACATAGTTTGTATTCACTGGTTGGCCTAAACGTCACATTGACTGGTGACTTATAGTTGCATTGATTGTTGAACATTTGCGCCCACTTCAACAATAATCGTTTATTCCAGCAGTAGAATGCATAGCATTATCGGGACCAGCTTGCACAGAATTGTTTGGAGGATCAATCTGGTGTGAGATCAATCGAACATTTATGATACATGGTGGAGAGGTATATTCGTACGCAAGTTCCTGCACTTACAAATGTTGGGCAGCTGTAGACAGGTATCGATTGATTAGTTTTTAGGGTTTATGAAGCCGTTGTAGGTTATTTAAAGTCAAACAATAACTCGGATTGTAGGAGATCCCTTACAATATGCGGTCCGTCATTCAAGTATTGATCGAACTCGATGCTGCTTAACTTCGGTGATCGAACGAGAACCGTTGTTTTCCGCCAAACAGCTATCGAGATGGCGTGGCTCAACATTTCTTCATGTGAAATCGATTCAAGGTTGAGATTCCTGTAGGTGGTCATATACAATAGTATCGACTTAACTTTTGGCACGTCAGGGTATATCTGCTATCATTCTTGTCATTTTATTTTATTTTTTTATTATTTTTGTTTTTAACAAGGAGTAATATTTTAAACATTTTTTGTTCATTCGAAATCATGAAATATTGGACGAAAATGAATAACATAAGACGGATGCATTTTGAGCAGCCAGTTATACGAAAGCCATAAATATGATTAAAAATGATATGAAACCCATTTTTGTATTGTCCATTTACAGCGCAAAAATATCCGAAACCGTCGCTATTGGTACAACCGTGATCAAAGTAAGCGCAACAGATGCAGACGGCCCGTCGAATGGAAATATTACTTATTCAATAATTGGTCTGTTAAACATTTTTATTCATCTTTTAAATGTTATCATTGACGTGTATTTATTTTCATTCACATCGCCATCATCATCAACAACAACAACAACAACAACAACAACAACAACAACAACAACAACAACAACATTATTTCAATTTTTAGACTAGCAAAAAATCCTGATACGAAAGTATAAATTTATGTTCAAAATCCCACTGAAGTGATAAACTCATTTCAAATACACTTTTATGAAACAAAAACGTAAGTCAGCGTTATGATGTATTAAAATGATAACAACTGTTGAATTAATTTTAATACAGATTGTTGCAGATTAAATTTATTTGATGCAATACAACCTACCGAAAAAACTGTGTTTGCGTAAATCATTGCCGATATTTTTCCAAGTGAGGCAAACAATTGTAAAATGACCGTTACAAATTTTACAATACAGATTGTTAATTAGTGTAAAAACAGCCCAACTAAACAAAGTGTTTCCTTCTATGTTCATGAAAAGTTATGACAATTTTGCAAATAAAAAAATATGTAAAACCGTGTTAGGTCTCATACAGGCAGGAGTGCAAGTAACCTAAAAAGAGAGGAAACTTAAAATGTGCTTAAAAAAAGAAAGTTTGAAATAATCCAGAAAGAACAAAAAATGGAATGATTTAAATGAGGGAAACTTAAAATAAATTAAAAAGAAAATTTGGAATGATCTGAAATAGAGATCGATGGAGGTGGTCCTTTATAATATTAGCCACTTAATTTTAAGCACGTCTGTCGTTCTCGTCGTTTTATTGTTTTGACAAGTAGTAATATTTTTAACATTTTTTTTATATTCATGAATATGGAACGAAAATGAATAACAGTACGGATGTATTTTGATCATTTAGTGATACGTAAGACATAATGGCATAAAATCCATTTACAGCATGAAAATATCTAGAACCCACCCTATCGGTACTACCGTAGCCAATGTAACTACAACAGATGCAGACAGTCCGTTAAATTGCTTATTCAATTATTGAAATGCATTGGTTAGTTGGGTAGTTGTTACATAAATTAATGAGGTGTCTTTGACAATTAGTGGCAATCATTTTACAATTTTTATCTCACTTAGAAAAATATCGGCAATGATTCTCGCAGACACGGTTTTTCGGCCCGTTGCTTAGCATGTAAATCAATGTTAGATCTCATCAAGGCAGGACCAGAATCAGTGTTAGGTCTCACCCAGGCACGATCAGAATCAGTGTTAGGTCTCATCCAGGCAGGACCGGAAATAACCTTAAAAGGGAAAACTTGAAATAATCTAGCAAAATATGAACTGATTTAAATTAAAATAATTTAAAAAGACAAAATCTGAAATTATCTAAAATCTTCATTTTTTTTATTTACATTTTGTTAATCAACGTTTTAATGTCGTTTTGATACAGTATCTTCATCTAATTAGACACAAGAATCACAATACAGCCAGCTATAAATTGACTCTATGAATATGTAATTTGGCATAACAAGTCCTATTATGCCTCTTACCACAGTGACCATACCAGGTTTTCTTTTCTTTATTTTTCTATTTGCAAAATCTTCGAGTTTCTATATACAGGGTGTCTAAAAAATGGAGATCCATTTTGAAAATTTCTCAAGAATTATTTCACGCAACTAAAACTTATTATATCTATTTTAAGTAATGCATTTAAAACGGTATTTATTATAAATGCACGTTCTTAACGATGTGCGTTGTGTTGCAGTGGATATCGAGTCGGAACGACTAATCAGGGAGCCGAGTTCGAATTCCAGTTGAATTCCTTGCATTTACTTACGCTCAAATACCCTTGGGAAAGGTATTAATCCGTCTCTTCCCTCCAGATAGGACAGATTGGGTTCTATAGCTTTGGTCGGCAACAAGTCTACCGCAGAAAGCAATGGCAACCTACTGCGGGATAATCTTCTGCTCAGTCAGTCATGTCTCTTTCTTGACATGATCGCCCAAAGCGTGTATCAGTTATGGCACTTAACTGACTGACGTTCTTAAGGTTTTGTCGTCGCGTGGTTTTAAATGATTCAAATGTCCGCTATGATTCAGACCTTTCTGACAACGTGACATAGTAGAACCACAAGCGCCAATCAATATTTCGATAGGTATTTGGCTGCATCCGTGCTCTATGGAACATTTAATTTCAGTGATTGCTGCTGGCTTTCTAGCGTAGACTATATCTTGTAATTATCTCCACAAGAAAAAAGGTCTAAAGAGATAAAATCCAGTACATGAGGAGTTTATTATACACTGTAAAAGTGTACATAAAATTTTTTGACATACGCTGTAATTACAATCGTGATAATCGAAGAGGCTGACTTAAATATTATATACCCACTTATCTGAGATCATAAACCGAACATTTGTCACTAGAAAAGTTCAGTGCTTTGAAATACGTTATGCTTCTGCAGTATTATCTATTTTTTAAACTTTAGATGGGACTTTGTCAATCATTAATATTTACTAGTCTAATACCTATCGTTTCGCTGACGGCAAGACGATCAAATTTAAAGTCTAAATTGTTTTTCCATTTAAAATAGTACATGCATTAGAAAATAGATTCAGTTTGAAACTAGACTTCTATGAGATAAAAAGGTGTGAGTTTGAATTACATAATAATATTAATATTCATTTTTGATGTAAGTTTCCATAGGTTGACAGCCTGTGTAAAGTCATGATTAAAACAAGTAAAAATTAAGAAAGCAGAAAGTATTAGTCAAAATAACTAATTAATTTGTTTATAAAAATATGTTGGGCAATCTTTCAGCAAACATGCTCCATTTAGTCCGGTAAAAACTACTTCACTTGTTAAATATCTTTGCCCTTACAGCGATAGACGTGTGAACGTTGTTGTAAGTTTATTTAGGCTTCGAAGTGGATGTGTGTCATAAGACAGTTTTAAAATGTTGAAAGTAACTCCTAAAAAGCAGTAAATACTTAATAAGTGTAGTTAATATTTGGTTAATATTTCAAAGTTCGTATATATTTCTGAGATGAGGTACTGCAATTATTTATACTATTGACATTATTCCGACTGTTGTCCTCATATTTGTTACCACATTCACGACGTTTCGTCCGTTGTACGCTTCGACCTTCTTAGAATTTCGAACTGAACTCTTTGTTGTTTTATGTGTCTCATGGCCCAGTGGATAGAAGCATCAATCGGATTCAGTGACTTCACCCAAAGAGTTATGGGTTCAATACCTGGTTACAAAAATCTTAGAGCGTTGAGTTAAACTGAGATAACTGATACTGAGACATCTGGAAAGAGCATAACACATGGAACGAGAACAATCTGCCCCAGTGAACGAAATAAAGGGTTCAGTTCGAAATTCCAATCACCTGAAGAAGATCGGAGAGTACAATGACCGAAACGTCGCGAATATGGTGACAAAGATGAGGACAACAGTCCGAACAATGAAAATAGTGTAAATAATTAAATAGGTATATAAAGACATTTCTAAAGAATTAATGGATTCTATTTTTTAATCCGACTTATTTTTATTACTTCAATCGTTACTTTTAGTGGATGCATGTATTTGAGTAGACGCTCTGTTTCTTTTCTACCTGCCTTTGTAATCGAAAAATGTAGCATTAACAAAAGATTGCTTTATTTAGAAGATCTTGGTAGCCGAGCGTTAAGAGCACACTGAATCATACACACATATTTACTAATTTGGGAGCTATCGCAAGTTTTATATATATATATATATATATATATATATATATAGTTCAATAGTTTCTTTTCTCGCACTTCCCGCCTGTGGAATTCCCTCCCGTTTGCTTGCTTGTCTGATAGTTACAATATCTAAAAGTTTAAATGCAATGTCAATTGCCATCTTCTATCTCCTTGATTTCCATCAATATCTTAACCTTTATTCCACATCTGTACCTTTTTTCTGATCTCACTGTAACTCTCTGCACACCAGTGGCGGTACTTCCTTGATTGATGAAATGATTATAAAAAGTTACTTTAAAAATTACTAAAATTTTCGTATACAAAAATAGAAGTTAACACATATGAAGATTAATGAGAAATTTACTTTCCTTCATTAGAAAAATAGATACATTTGCCTGTCGTCCGGTTCACACTCCTCCCCAGTCTTTTGAGCAAGAGTAAAAGTTTACCCCTTGTTTCCTGTTTATTATTAGGTTTGCGTTTTCTTCTAAATGTCTATTTCAGCTCTTTATTCCTAACGCTTGTTCTTTCCTGTGATAACTCCCCATATTAAACTCTACATTGAGTGACTCTTGGACCTTGTACTGGATTAACATTAGTAAATACCAAAAATCGACTTTATCCTGCTGTGTCATGATTCTTGGCTGAATTGATTTAAAAGCATGTTTGGCTATACGATAAGGAAGACACAGGTTCGAGTACTGTCGAAGTGCATTATCATTAATTTCGAAACCTGAAGTCGGTAGACAAAAAATATGTTGTTCTTTAAAACAGAAAGACGTCTGTTTAAAAACGTGTATCTACTGAATATAACGTATATAGTAATAATAATAATAATAATAATAATAATAATAATAAATATGTATATAATTCTTTTATCAATGTTGTAGATGGAAATAATGGTGGTGAATTCGACATCATTCGAGGAACTGGGCATATAAGGACAATAAAATTATTGGACTATGATACAATGAGTACTAACAGTTTCACACTCCGAGTGGAGGCGTCTGATCAAAACGGTGCATCGGGATCCCTTTCCGATACGACATTAGTTACTATTTTATTATCCAATAAAAACGAGTATCCACCAGTGTTCTCCCAAAACACTTATCGTGTTAGCATTAAAGAGTCGGAACCTGTGGGTTATCAGTTTCTGAAAGTATCAGCTTCAGATAAAGACAAAGGCCCAGATGGTGATGTATATTATTTTTTTACAAACAGCACCAGTGGATCTTTTTTTGTTCTGGACAGCATTACTGGTAACTTTTTTCTTCAGCGTCGTCTTGATTTTGAAACGAGTAAAAGATATTTGTTTAATGTCACGGCCTCCGACATGGGCACCATACCCAAGTCAAGCAGGGCGACTGTAATCGTCAATGTAGAAAATGTGAATGATGAAATACCAGATTGCCCGATGTCATTTTTTGCTAAAGATGTTCGAGAGGATTTTCCTACTCAGAATACTATACTAAAAATAAACTGCACCGATAAAGACGCCGGAACGTATGGCCAGTTAAACTTTTTGATTAAAGAAGTAAATGGATTGACTGGATCGGGTTCATTCAATATTGACAATAGTGGTCAGTTATCACTTGTTTCCGCACTTGATTACGAAACAGATAAGGTCCAGCTTCTAAAAATCAATATCCATGATGGTGGTATCCCGCCAAAAAGCACTGAAGTTATTGTCAAAATCACTGTACTTAACATTAATGAGGCCATTCCTATATTCAATGTTTTCCCTCATTTACTCAATATTTCGGAGTCGACACCCATTGGTCACATAGTGGTTAAAGTTTCTGCTCGAGATAATGATACAGGAGACACGTTGACCTACTTTTTCACAACTCCCAGCAATGAATTTGAAATCGACCCTCTACATGGTGACATTAAGGTCAAATCATTACTTGATTTTGAAAGCAAGCAATCGTTCCCGTTACACATTACGGTCGTGGACAGCGGAACTGTCCCTCAAAGTTATTCAGCACAGACAACATTGACCGTAATGCTTAGCGATGTAAATGACTCACCGCCAGTTTTCTCCAACAGCGTCTACCAAAGAAATATCCAGGAAAATCAAGCGGCCGGTACCACGGTGGCAACTCTAACAGTGACGGATGCCGATTCAGGCTCTAATGCCCAGGCTACGTTCTCGATTGTTAACGGAGACACAACTAATACATTCCGGGTCGCAAGAGACGGGGCCGGAAATTGCGACGTGTCGCTAGCCACACCTTCTTTACTTGATTACGAACAAAAGTCACAATATACTTTACTAATACGGGCGACAGATAGTGGTGGATTGTCTGCAGAGGCAACATTGGCTATACAGGTACGCATTTTTTGATTTTTATTTTAAATATCTGTGTAATATTGATTGTAGAAGCAAAACAATTGAAGAATTGAATTTTTATAGAAAATTGAATATATGTTCTTTATTGTAGAAGGAAAAATTTAATTATTGTTAACTAGAGGTTCCTCAACTTTTAGACCCTCAACTCCTTCATGGAACCTTAGTTACTTCATCGACCACCAGGCCCGTACAAATATATCCATCATAATTATTATTTTTATATCGGTGTAGAAATTCCTTTGCCCCTTTTCTTCATTATTATTGTTTCTTGATAAGGATTATTTTAACTTTACTTTTGGTTATTGCTTTTTCAAGACCCCACCGTCTCAGAAGTGTGCGTTGCTTGGCAATGCAAATATATTGTAAAAGACTTGTTCTGTTTGATGTACGACTTGATGGTGATCACCCATAATGCGTGATCTCCGGTTGAAAACGAAAAACCGTGCGAAAGGGGAAAGTATACTAATACTACTAGCAGCAGCAACAACGCCATCATCATCATCATCATCATCATCATCATCATCATCATCATCATCATCAACAACAATAACAACAACAACAACATAATAATAATAATAATAATAATAATAATAACAACAACAACAACAACAACAACAATAATAATAATAATAATAATAATAATAATAATAATAATAATAAGATTTACATTTAGTAGATTCTGTAGAAAAGCAAAACAGAAGCCAAGAACCAACTATTGCGGCAAAAAATAGGAAAAAGAAAGCCAAGGATAAATTTCTTGAACAGATGAAACAACGCTGGCAAGACAAACCTCTGCATGGCCAATACCCAGAACGTGCTAATAAATCCAATGTTGATAAACTTAATACTCATCGGTGGTTACGTGCATCTGAATTAAAGTCTGAAACTGAAGGCTTTATTCTTGCAGCACAAGACCAAAGTCTTTTCACTAGGAACTTTCAGGTAAATATTATACATAATAATGTGAATCCAAAATGCAGGTTCTGTGATAAACACTAAGAAACAATAGACCATCTACTCTCAGGATGTTCTGTACTTGCCCCAAATGAATATAAAAATCGTCACGATAGAGTGGGGCAATATTTACATTGGACAATGTGCAAACACTATGGAAAATCTGTAAAAAAAAAAAACACTGGTATGAACATCACCCAGCACCGGTTACAGAAATAGAAGATTCTATGGGATTACACCATCTACACTATGGGAAATCTGTAAACAAACACCATCTACACAGACAGAAAAATTAAAGCAAACAGGCCGGATATTATTGTCAAAAACCAGAAAGAAAAAACTTGCCTATTAATTGATATGGCTTGTCTAGCGGATTGTAACATTGCTACCAAGGAATTCGAAAAACTGTTAAAATATAAAGACCTGGAAATTGAAATAGAAAAAATGTAGAAATTGAAAACAAGAATCGTGCCAGTGATATTAGGTGCACTTGAAATGAAAAACAAAAATGCGACAAAACAGCACATTGAAAGAATCCCTGGAAACCCCAGCTTAAGACATATACAAGAAATTGTCAATCCTCGTCATTTGCCCGTACTTTCGGCTTTGTGCCAAATCTCAGCTACGTTTAGAAAATCACCATATTATTATTGTGTTTGTTTCTTCGTTTCTTAGTCAGAATGTACTTTACACCTTGCCATTACGTCAGATAAATAATAACCCATTCCTGAATTGATTGCAACCATAGACAAAAGAAAAGATGTATATAAAAAAAGGCGCTGTATGGTTTTACCGAAAGAAAGAAACTCAAAGTGTATAATGCCTTTACATCAGTGAAATAGAAAGCCTTGTCATTTTTTAAACTTTTTATTTTTACCTTTTTACTTCATTAATTCATGACCTGCATTCATATTTATGGTTGTTATTATAATATTTTGTTAAAGTTGTTAAGCAGAAATATTTAACGAGACAATAGAAGAATTTTCACAGTTATTTTATAGAAATGAAATTCGCAAGAAGGTTATTCAATCATTAACTTAATAATGAAGGTTCATAAGAAAGTTAGAATAGAAAGACCATGAAATCTTTTCAGGTATTCCAAGTAAATGAATAATTTATCAAGTTTTAAGGGTGTTTTCTGTCTATTAATATGATTAAAATTGATCAAAATCGGAATCATTCTCGTCATTCCGCGAAAAAGCAGGTTGAATTATATAGTGTCGGGTGTCCAGGATGTCCCAGGATCACATAGCATCGCTTTCCTTGAGCCGGTATCAAATAGACAATCTCCCAGTATCGCTTTCCTTGAGCCGGTATCAAATAGAAAATCTAGTATCGCTTTACTAGAGCACATAAAGCAAGGTTGATTTTGATGTTTTTTTTTGTTTGTTTTTTTTTTACTTCAGGTAAAACCCTACAATGAGTATCCACCCAGTTTTCAAAATATCAGCTCAAATCTGCAAATTAAAGAGGATGTGCCCATTGGAACAACACTCACAAAAATTGCAGCAACAGACCGAGACGCCGGTCAAGACGGTACGATATTCTATGACCTCACGGGCGGTCTTGGTAAATTTATAATTGATCGTCACAGTGGAGTGATCACCGTTCGTGATGAACTGGATAGAGAACAAGTCGACTCGTATCAGCTATTAATTGTCGCGAAAGACGATGGGGTCAACCCTTCGGCTCTAACATCAACGCTCACCCTGACTATCACGGTCGAAGATATTAACGACAATAGCCCAACTTGCGCAGGTCGTCAACAAAACATTGCGTTTGTGCGTGAAGATCTGCCCATCGGCACTTCTGTCTTTTCGTTGTTCTGCACGGATAGAGATCGTGACCCTGCGTTAAAGAACAATGTTCTGCGTTATGTCATCACTAAAGGTAACAATGCCGCTATGTTTGCTGTCAATGATACTACGGGCCTTTTAACCACAAAAGCGGCAATGGACCGGGAAGTGAAAGCCTCTTATGACTTGACCATACAGGTTTCTGACTTTGGAACACCATCGAGATCAGTTGACCAAATTGTTTACATACAGATCACCGGTAAGTTTTCTATTCACTTCGTTGATTTAGAATTGAAAAGATTTCTTCAAATCTACATGAAAATTTGTAAAAATATTTGATATTGGGTGATTTTCTTCCTAATCAGATCAGTTTGTGCTCGTATATTTGGAATTCACATAGTCATTACTCTCTAGCGGCGGTGGAAAGATCTAAGGGTCGGTGAGAAAAAAGGGGAAACGTAATCGCTTTTGTTTCTATTATTAAAATCATATTTATTGGACGGGGCTTTCAGGGTAGTCGTTCGTTTCCAAACAAAAAGGCAGAATGAAAAGTACTGAACTCAAGGTCTTAAGACTTCTTTTCACTGACTTCCAGTCTGATGTCAAGAAGCTGATATCCTGTACATTACATCTATTCCAATAATATCTGTCTATATTGTATTGTAATTATTTACACTATTTACATTGTTCGAAGTGTTGTTTTCATTCTTATTGACATATTCACCTTTAATATCTGTCTATCTCCACTTCTATTCCCCTCCAAAACCGTGTGAAAATACTTCATTCTTTTTGTATACTGAAAATTCGAAACAACACTTAATCTTGCGCTGTAAACACACATATGAGTTTCATGCAAAAAAAAAAAAAAAAAATAATAATAAATAAATAAATAAAGACAAATTAGCCAAATAAAACAATTTAGTGGGTTATATTTCTATTTTAATAATTTACATTATTTACATTGTTTCCCTCAATTTTGTTGCTACAGTCACCTTTAATATCTGTCTATATATCTGAGATGAGGTAATGTAATTATTTAAACTATATACATTGTTCGGACTGTTGTCCTCATCTTTGTTGCTATATTCACCTTCAATGTCTGTCTATATTTTTGAGATGAAGCATTTTAATTACTTACACTATTTACTTTGTTCGGAGTGTTGTCCTCATCTCTGTGCCATATTCACCTTCAATGTCTGTCTATATTTCTGAGATGAGGTATTTTAATTATTCAAACTGTTTACATTGTTCGAACTGTTGTCTTCATATTTGTTGCCATATTCATCTTCAATGTTTGTCTATATTTCTGAGATGAGGTATTTTAATTATTTACACTATTTACATTGTGCGGATTGTTGGCCTCATCTTTTTTTGCAAGCGAAATAAATTCTATGGAAAAGGGTCTGAAAATTCGCGTACCTAAAACCGGCGATAATCGAAAAATTTGATCTACCAACAACATCAAGCAGAGAATTTTTCGAGCCACTGCAAAGGCGGTGTTTATGTATGGTGCGACTGCTTGGACATTAACTAAAATCCTTCATTCTATGCTTGATGGAACCTACACTTGGATACTGAGAGCTATATTTAACATTTTTTGGAGACAACATCCAAATAAATCACAGCTCTCTTGACACATCCCTGGTATTAGACAATCTTACGCGAACGCATAAAAAGAGCTCGCTAGTGATCTCCTGCTTCGGACCGTGTGATGGTTGGCATGATAGACTCATGAGTGTCCGAGTTAGTTCGACCGAACGAAAAATTAAAAAAAAAAAGGTATTCCAGTATTAGTATATCAATCATTGGTCTCTGATAATAGTCTTTCGTGTTGTTAAACCCGTTAAATTGTTTTATTTGGCTAATTTGTCTTCTTTTTTGTATGAAATACATATGTGTGTCTACAGTGCAAGATTAATTGTTGTTTTGAATTTGCAGTATACCTAATATAAAGAATGAAGTATTTTCACATGGTTTTGGAGGGGGGCTAGAAGATGAGCCGAGTAGTTAAGTGGTGGCAGTTAGAAAAAGTTAGGTACTTCACATTTCTGATTTACAATTTTCACATTTCCGTCTAGAATGAGAGGATGTTTAAAATCCTGCTCTTTTAACTGTAAATTAAACTTGGTCTGACTGGTTTACCAAATGTTGCTAACGTTTTCTTAGTTCAATGATTAAGAATGGCTTCAAGCAATTGAATCTTTTAGGTTTTAAATAAGAAAATCCTTCACCAGACTTGCGCTACAAAATCACAAAGACCGTTATCAAATAACAAAAACCACAGAACCTGAAGACTTCCAACAGCAACAACAAAAATGTTCAGTACATCTAACAAGAGGGAAAATAACTGATATAGTAGAGCCCTCGCTTGTAGCCTTATACTGTAATATAATCATCGATTATATATATATATATAATCGATGATTATCACGAAAATTATATAATACAACGTTTTCATCCATGGTTGTATGACCCTAAAAGGTATTTTTTGGTATGGTTAAACTTAGTCATAATTTCTGTTCTTTCATTCAGTAATTCGTTATAATTTATTGTAATTTTGAAATTTGGGCGTTCAAAAATCCCCGTTACGTGAGCGTTCAAAAAAAAAAAATCCCCGTTACGTGAGCGTTCTTAAAAAACGGTAAAATCAGTTATTGCAATTCGCCTGCAATTTATACATGGTATAAAAGTAGAAAATGTTCCCCTTTTCTTTTTTCATGGTTTTGAATTAAGAGTTATTCTTCTCTTGGACTGATAGTCATACAACGCTAGAAAGCCCTGCATGCCATTTAATTTACAGTGGTGAGAGTAAGATGGATTCATGCCTTTACCAAAGGACATTTACACGAGGTGAACACAACAGATTTAAATGAGAATTGAAACCAGGCTCGCTTATTTTTTTTTTTCCGTTACGCTACCCGTTATGCTACCCGTAAATATCGTCGGATATAAAAAGATACAAGAAAACTGAAGTTAAGACAGAATGAGAACAATAATGAATTTTAAATAAAGCAATTGTCGAACTGTGTTCAAAGGTTAAAAGTTCTACATTGTGCGCATAATTACGAGATAATACATTGAATTTTTAATTCTGCTTTTGTTTGTTTTGTTTGTTTGTTTGTTTGTTTGTTTGTGTTTGTGCGTGTGTGTGTGTGTGTGTGTGTGTGTGTGTGTGTGTGTGTGTGTGTGTGTGCCTAGAAAGTTAGCAGCAGCAGAAAAAATTAATAATGCGATTATAGGTATCAAAGATATGTGTTTAACCTATTAATGCCCACTGCCCTATTTTTAGAATTATTTTTTAGTTAACGATAGAAAACTAATAAATAAGGGATATTTTAGAAACTTGTTATTAATACTGGATTTTTATAAAGTTTTAATGAATCTTTTAGAATACCGAATTTATTTTAGAATCTTATAATTAATCCCAATCTTTTTAAGAAACTATAATCTATAACGTATTTTTTGAAACCTCATGCAATATTTTTTAGAAATCTATGATACTAGATTTTTTTAGAAATTTCAAATTAATACCGGATCTTAAAAAATAAACATATAATTAATACTGACTTTTTAGAAACCTATAATTAATACTGGATTTTCCGGTGGCCATTATTGGGTTAAAACTATCAAGTCAGAAGTAAAATACGGTTACTTCTTGAAGGCTGTATATTTTAACAAACGCACATCATTCTATAGGGATGCCTTTTTCGAATATATATTTAGTCTCGAGTGTCTAATAGACCTGCTTTGTAGAACATCTAAAAGAAATGGAATTTATCGAGTTTTTCTATAAACTTCAACTTAAAGCAGCATGCATTTATTAAACTTGATAATTTCCTTATTTTTGTACTTTTAATGAGTCTAGTTTTGTAACCACTCAAATATGCATTGTGGTGCAATTGATACTGGCTCGGAATGAAAAATTGAGGAGCTGAGTTCGAATTCCAGTTGGACTCGTTGCATTCAATTAGGAAAGCTACGGGTTGAATAGCAGGGCAAATTGGAGTCTATAGACTTGGTTGGCAACCTGTTTGCCGCAGAAGAAATGGCAACCTACGAATGGCAACAAGAAATCCTCTGCCTTGTCAGTCATGAACAGAAAGACACCGGATTGCCCAAGCGTGTATCGCGTATGACACTGAACCACTCAGATTTGATTTTCTCTTCGGACTACATTTATTGCAGTTAACGTATAAGGCTTGGCTCTAAAACCACTTGAATATTTTCATCTGTTTTACGACTTTATGTTCATTTTTAAAAAAATTTAAAACAAATTATATGTATGTATATTTCATTTTCATATATGTGCTTAAATACTATCAAATAAAAAGGTTTCTATTCTGTCTTACTGCAGATGTCAATGATAACGCCCCGGTATTTACGTCCAATAATTACTCGGTCTCGGTGTCTGAGAGTATGCCCACAGCCAACGTTGTTCTGAAAGTGACTGCTACAGACAGTGACGCTGGAGATGCAGGTAAAACTCAGGAACAAAATTCACGTGTTGAAGCTTGATCATTTAAATTCGTTTAGTGCACTAATGATATATTTACATTGAGATGAGGTATTATAATTATTTACACTATTTTACATTGTTATCTTTGTTACCATATTCACGACGTTTCGGCCGCTGTACGCTCCGGGATTCTTCAGATAACTGTGATTTCGAACTGAATCCTTCATTTCATTCACCAGGGTAGATTTTTTAGATCCATGAGTCATGTCTCTCCCAGATGTCTCAATTATTTCTTTTTAAGTCAATACTCTATTTTTACTCTATTTTTTTGTTCAGTATCTGCTGCAGCCAGATATTGAACTCATAAATCTTTTGATCCAACTAACGATTTTATCTACTATCCTTGAGAACGTGAGTCCCCCAAATTTATATATTAATGTTCTTAAGAGCACATGACGATGTGTTGGTTTCATCCAGTGACTTGACCCAAGGTGCTGTGAGTTCAGTACCTGACTACAGCAGATGTCAAAAAAAGAAAGAAGAAAAAGAATTTACATAGTTGAGTTAAATGGGGACAACTGAAACACCTGGAAGAAGCATGACACATAGAACTAAAACAATCTACTCTGGTGAACGAAATAAACGGTTTATTTCGAAATTTCAATCACCTGAAGAGGGCCGGAGCGTACAAAATATGAAACGTCGGGAATAGAGTAACAAAGATTAGGACAACAATCCGAAAAATAAAAAAAAAGTGTAAATAATTTGGTAGATTTTGATAAATATGATTTAACATTAAGATTTATCTTACTTTAGACTTCAAGTAAAACCTAATTTATGTTCATGAATCACAAATCTCGTCCGTAGAAAAATAAGTAATTTCATAATGAATTGTGTTAATTTGGGACAATAACCTAAGAATCTAGTCTGAATTTTGTCTTTTTTGTATTGATATAAAAGATTTCGAAGACAATAGACATTTTGAAATTATTTCTCACTAGTTTGAATAGCTTACCGTTCTGTAAATTAATGTGATACTTTTGTTTAAATTGCCTGTTGTTAATAAAGAAAAGATTTCATGAGTGTAATCAGTTTTATTTAATAGTCTTAGATTAGGGAGTGTATATATTCTGATCAAAATATTACTTCATTGTTAACATCATTATTAATTCACTGTTAACATTAGAGTTTGAATATTATATATTCTATTGCTTGGCCAAAACATGCTTTTATTTTGTCCTGTGATGGTATTAGAAATTTTGTTTTAACTAAATTCTAAAAGATCAGTTTTCATTGTAATGTGACAACTGTCATATTGGATTCAATATTTTTTAAATCATATTTATTGTTCTTAATATTTATGTTTAACGCTAAATATTAGAATAAGTTGAATATTTCCGTCTGTTTGATCAGTTGAATACTCTGGCAAGTTCATCTATTTTTTTCATATTGTAGGAAAAAGAAATACAAAGTTGGCGTATTTTTATTTAGTCATTCTAATAATGAATATGGGAGAAACTAGGCAAAAATTTTCGAAAGTTTTCTTTTTTATTAAATTTTGACACTTAAACGGCGGGAAAAAAACTTTGCACGGACGTGTCTGCCAAATATATATAAATGAGAAAACTAATTTTTTTAAAGGCTAGTTTTATGCTGACTTTCGTTTGAATTATATGTAAAAACTATTTTAAGAGTTAGCGAAAAACTATGACACAATGGAAAATGTTTTCGTGTGGCGCTTTTCGTCATTCAGGGCTTTGACTGAAGTTATGTTTACGTTAAGTGTCTACGCATGCGCATGAAGTAAAAATGACGTTGAGAATTTTAAATTCAAATAAATATTTTTTTCTTTGTATAAACGTTATAATTTTTACTTTGTTTACTTCTTTTCGATGAAGTCCTAAAGGACGAAACGCATCACACTTCAATTGGAGTAGATAGACTAAACTATCGCCCGGTTCACACTCCACCCACGTCTATTGAATAGGTGAAGAGGCTCATCCCTTGTTTCCTGTTTAGGATGCGGTTTCCGGTTTTCTCTTTTCCAATCTTTTCACTCTTTCCGTTTTTTTTATTTTTTTCAATTGGAGTAGATAGACTAAACTATCGCCCGGTTCACACTCCACCCACGTCTATTGAAGAGATGAAGAGGCTCATCCCTTGTTTCCTGTTTAGGATGTGGTTTCCGGTTATCTCTTTTCCAATCTTTTCACTCTTACGTATCCCCCTGCGCATCAGAGCCTTTTTCAATTTTGTCATTTTTCTCGAAATTTCTTCTTGATATATAAAGCAAAAAAAAAGTGGAGTTATGCATTCTTTGAAATAAGTTGACATCATTTCACTTCTTTTCTCTTACATTGAGGTGCCAGCAAAATTATGACACATGCTGATCAGTAAATAACATGAGATTTGAATATTTTATTCCCTTCGATATTCCATCAGTTATTCTCAGCCATAATGTTTGCGCGCGACCCACGGAGACTCTTGTCCAATACGTACATTCTTATATTGTCTTCTGCGATGTGAGATGCTGTCCATTTTTACCCTGCAGCGCTTGTTTATGTTGCCCATGCTTGTCGTTTCCATGTTTTCAAAATCAAATTCAGCTGTGAGGTCTCGTGATTCTACATTCGGCGACAGGGTGCAACTCCAGGTCAACCCTACAACTGGCATCCTTGATAGCCTGGTGCAGTGCCTGTCAACCATACTTCATTAAAATAATTGTTTACAGACCAGAATAGATAATGATCTACAATATATGTTGATCCCCAGATAAACATACGGTTTAGCATTAAACCTGTGGAATATTATACATTTTCTTAACTTATTCTAGATAATAAACGTCGATTGTTTAAGTTAATATCGAGAAAAAAATAAACAATTTATGTTTAGTTTTATTTTTACTTAAGAAATCGAATGAAATATATTGACCACACAATATTAATGTAACGCTGTATGGCTGGCTGGGGTTAAACTTTTTGTCTGAAAAATGCTATCACCTACTCAATTGAGGTAAAATTGGATAAATGACACTATTACATTAAATTAAGTAGAGTCGAGTCAATAATATTGTTGTTAATTTTAATATACACATCTGCAGATGGTACAAAGATCAGATTGTTTTGGCAGTGTGAGTACAGATATATAACAGAAGACTTGTGAGAAGATGGGAGTGTTCTTCATCTGTAAAGAAAGTGCATTCAGGCTGGTACCGAGTGCCCGTCTCTTACCACGTCAAGCCACAAAATTATGTATATATATATATATATATATATATATATATGCACCGCCACCCTACCAGAAATGGTGATGGAAAAAAAGTGGATTCTCCCCGAAAACACTTGCAGGTGTTATTCTTGGTTTGTCCAAGTGAATATTTCCCCGACCTTGGGAGCTTCAGCCAACAAAGGAAAAGCACCTTAAAAAAAAAAAAATTCAATAAAACGCAACGTGTGGTCAATTGTTTGTTTAGAGAATCTTTTGGAAAGATAAAGTATGGCAACACCAAGAGCACTTGATTATTTATTCTTTTTTAAAGTTTGGTAGAGATATAGTTTAAAAGTATTACGTATTTATTAAAAAAGTAATGCATCTATTAAAAAGTGTAGCGCAGCTATTAAAAGTGTAACATAACTGTAAAAAAGTGTAACGAAGCTATTTTAAAGTGTGTCGTAGCTATAACTGATATACTTTGAATAGACGGCAGTATCTCTGCTTATGTCTAAAAAATAAAACTGACATTATTGCCATTAAAACAGACATTTTATCGAAGAACAAGGACAATGAACAAAATATTAATTATAAAAGCATATAATCATACATTTTTCTACTCTTTTCCTTCTATATTTTTATTGTTTCTTTCTCTTCAATAAAATGTGTCTGTTTTAATCACCATGAGAAAATGTCGTACCTCTAAGAAAATATCCAAAATATTACAAATAATGAAATCTATTATTTCCACTGTTCGGACTGTTGTCCCCCATCTTAGTTACCCTATTCATAACGTTTCGGCCGTTGTATATCCCGACCTTCACTAAATGACTGAAATTTAGAACTGAACCCTTCATTTCGATCACTGGGGTAGATTATTATCATTTCAGGAATCATGTCACTTCCAGATGTCTTAATCATCTCCATTGCTGGAGCCGAGTATTGAACTCACAACTCTTTGGGTCAAGTCATTGGTTCCAACCAACGCTTTTATCCCCTGAGCTATGAGTCTTTGAGGACACATGGCCCAGTGGCTGGCCCAGTAAAACGTTGTGAATATGGCAACAAAGATGAAACAGTCTGGACAATGTAAATAATTGCAATACTGTTATGGTACCCTATTTACAGTGAATGGACTCTTCCTCTTTCATATAATACTAACCTGTGTGACTTCCAGTGAAGTCGTAAGGTTGTCGTGAGACAGTCGTAAGGCAGTCGTGACGCAATGTAACTGGACAGTTCAGACGTACACTTCTATTTGCTGACTACTAACACTTTTACTTGTATATATGTTCTGTTATTCTAATACACTAGTTGAACCTACCTTCTTGTTTCCGTGTTTTTCTTCCTGGCCCCAAACAGGCCACAACAAATACCTCCTTTCCGAAATATAGACAAATAATCTATATTAAATAATTTACATTTCAGGTTCTGTGTTGTACAGTATTTTGTCCGGCAACGCCAACAACCAATTCGCTCTGGATTCTCTTACTGGCGATTTGAAACTGATAAAAAAACTCGACCGAGAAGCAATTAGCACTTACACTCTTTTAATTCAGGCCATCGATGGAGGTTCACCACCCCTCTCAGCCAAGGTTAACGTTAAAATAACTCTGATAGACGAAAACGATAATAGTCCATTGTGTAGCTCTTCGTATTACTCCGTAACTCTATGGGAAAACGCTAAATCAGGCACCCCTGTCATATCTTTACAGTGTACAGATTCAGATATTGCATCTAACGCTATTCTTTCATACTCCATTGTGTCGGGTAACAGCCACAGTGCATTCAATATCGACCCAACGACGGGCAACATTACGCTTTACAGCAGCGTGGACGCTGAAATTAAAACCAAGTACTTGTTGAATATCGATGTTTCTGATAGTGTTCACACCACAAAAGTTGAAGTCGAAATCGTGTTGCTGGACATTAACGAATCCCCGCCAAAATTCATACCACCAGGTCCGTTCGGAACACATGTTCCTGAAAATTCTGCAATTGGTTCCTCTATATTTCAAGTGATCGCCAAAGATGATGATGCTTCACCTTCAACGATTTTCTTCTCATTTCCAGCCCCAAATAAATATTTTAGCATCCATAAAATAACCGGTGTGGTTAGTCTTAATGATCATTTGGATAGAGAAACTTCACAAACACACATATTGACCATTGAAGTGACGGACAACGGCTTTCCTCAATCGTTAAACAGTAGTACATCACTGACCGTTACTGTTGTTGATGTGAACGATAATAATCCGTTTTGTAGCAAAACACATTATGTTGTATCTTTTCCCGAGGATACGTTAACATCGACGTCGATCGCGAATATATCGTGTTCCGATGCAGATATCTCGTCACCGTTGCTCAAATACACAATTGAAGCAGGGAACAATTCAGGGATCTTTGAAGTTATATCCAGCACTGGTCAAGTTTTCTTGAAGAAAAAACTGGATTTTGAAACAGCTGCTTTGCATACATTGGACATTCGGGTCGATGATAACGGTACTCCTTTAATTTTGTCAACCCGTGTTAAATTAATCGTCAAAGTGTTACCAATCAACGAATTCACACCAAAATTTAGCCTCATCAATAGCAATATTATCACAGTCATGGAGAACTCTTCTCTTAGGTCTCTTATTACATGGGTCAACGCCACCGATGATGATAAAGGCGAGGATAATGGCGAGATCGCTTTTGGCATCGAGTCCGGTGATTCAACTGGTCACTTTGTGATCGATTCAAAAACGGGCAAGATCTCTCTAGTAAAAAATTTGGATCGAGAATCCCAAGATCAGTACAAACTGGTCGTGATTGTTAAAGACTGCATACGAGGGTTTGGCAATTCCTTGACCGCCTCAACGACGATTCACATTAACGTTGCCGATGTGAATGACAATTATCCTGAATTTAGCCAGACTTCATATGTAGTGTCTGTATCTGAAAATGTGGGAAATGGGACCAAACTATTGTCGTTTGTTGCTCATGATGACGATTTCGGGTTAAACGGTCAAGTGGCTTTCTCTATTGAGTCTGGTGATCCGACTAATAGATTTACAATCAATAACATAGATCTTGAAGTCAAAGACACACTTGACTTCCTGAAAACTAAGTTTTACTTGTTAAACATCCGAGCGCAAGACAATGGAGTACCTCCACTCTCATCTTACGCTTATGTTACTGTCCACGTGGAATACAAGAACAATTATCCGCCGACGATTTTAAAGGGCAACGCTAGCATAGTTTTAAAAGAAAACCGCGCAATCGGATCAATTGTGTATCGAGTGAATGCAACTGATCAGGATACTGGAAATTCAGATGGTCTGAACGTCTCTATAAGTTCTGTTATTCCGTCAAATGCTCCTAATCACGCTTTTGTCACTGATCAAAACGGAGACATAGTTCTAGCTGCTCCATTAGACTATGACAGACTGCCGAACAAATTTTCCTTGATAATAGCCGTATCAGACAAGGGGCCGCTAAATGCAAAGCCATTGACCAGTACAATGACTTTGAGCATCACAATCGAGAATATTAATGATAACGCGCCTGTATTTATTCAAAACACGTATAGCTATTTTGTAAACGAGAACACACCTCTAAACACATTGGTTGGTCAAGTCAGGGCAGTGGACAAAGATTTCGATGTATTCGGGTCGATTGCATATTATGTGGTTGGTGGTAATACGAAAGATCAAGATTTTGAATTAAGTCAGAAGGATGGTAGAATCTTTGTTAACGGATCGCTGGATTTTGAGAGAAAAGCTGCATATGTGTATATAGTTGAGGCAGTCGATCAAGGTAACCCGGCGAAGTCGGGCCGGTGCATTGTACGTATATTAGTAAAAGACGTGAACGACAATGCCCCAGAATTTGTCCTTTCCAAACATTCTTTGGAAATTCCCGAAAACGCAAATGTCGGCACGTCGGTGATCAAAGTAGAAGCGACAGATGCTGATTCTTATGCGAATGGTAATTCTGACATTCAGTTTAGCATGACAGAAACAACGGCTGCGAACCACTATTTCCGAATCGATGCAATCAACGGACTGATATCTGTGCGTCGGCAACTTGATCGTGAAGATATCAGCATGTGAGTATCACAGACAATTAAAAAGATTTGTGTGTCAAAGACTGATTTTAAAAGAAGCAGAAATGTGCCCCTGGACTGGTTCCTGTTCTCTCTAATCTCAATAAATGCCTTGCTGCTTCTTGCTTTCCTGCTTGTTGGAAATTCTCTTCTCTAGTTCCAGTCTTTAAGAACTCGGGCGAACCATTTGATCCTTCTATCTGCCTGTTAGATTTCTACCTGTTTTTGGCAAAGTACTAGAGGCTCTAATCAATTCTGAATTGGTTAAGCTTCTCACATTGTAGAATCATCCTTCAGTCAATATGGTTTTCGCTTCTCTAGGTCAACTGCTGATGTGTTAACTGTTGTTGCTGAAAAGGTTTATCAAGCTTTAGATAAGAATTGTGAAACTAAGAGAGTTACTTTGGATATCTCGAAAACGTTTGAGAAGCATGCTGATCTTCTTCACAAGTTGAAAAGCTATGGTATTTCTGGACAAATTTCTGAACTGATTCTGTCTATCGGAATAAAAGTTGCCTTAAACGGCCACTGTTCTAGATCTTTTTGCAATAGAGATCTAGTTTACCCCAGAACTCTATTCTTAAATCTACGTTGTTCCTAATTTTCCTCAACGACCTGATGGCATCTATGCTGATGGCACAACTATTTACTGACCCCCAGGAGAGTGAATCGACCTAACGTTTTCCACTGATATGAAGTGGTAAAATTATATTGAATCATTTCTAGGCATGATGCTAGAAATGTTGGTTTACTATGTCTTGCTAGATCATTTTCTGTCTCCATAATGTATTTTACATATCTATAAGTTTGATATTTGTCAAGCCATTGAATATTATTGGTTCTGATCTAGTATATCGGGTTCAGTCACTTTCTTACACTGTAACGTAGTGTCCCTGCACCTTTTCTGTAAATATTTTTACGGTAATTGTTCTGAATAAGTTTCTTTGTTGTGGTATAATGAATATTGTCTCGGAATGGGAAATCGGAGAGCCGAATTCGAATTCCAGTTGAATTCGTTGCATTCACTCACACGCAAATACCCTTGGGAAAGGTATGGATCCATTTCATCTCTTTCCATGGGTTAAATAGCAGGACAGATTGGGTTCTGTTGCCTTGGCTGGCAATCAGTCTACTGCAGAAATAAATTGGAACCTACTGCGGGAAAATCTTTTGAGTAGTCAGTCATGTCTCGAAAGAGACATGATCGCTCAAGTGTGTATCTTGTATGACAACTGACTAGATTGGCGGCAAGGTTTTATCAATTCACAATTGAATCTGCTCGATATAACCGTAAGTTCTATGATGACAGTTTCTTCTCTCGCATTTTTCTCTTGTAGAACTCTCTTCCGGCTTCTTGCTTTTCAGTCGAGTTTGATCATCAAAAATCTACATTCAATGGCAATCGTTATCTTCTGTTTTCTTAATTACTGCTCTTATTGTTCCCTCTCTTTAATAGTGTTTTTTGTTACTCTGTAACACTCAGTAATCTCTTGTATCTTAGTGACTTTATTGCCTTGTTTAGGATGAAATTAAAAGCTAAATGTTTATATTTACTATTTCCACTAGGCAAAATAGTCGGGTGTATTTCAAACAGAAGTTATATTCATTGGAATCTAAATTTATTTTCTTTATAGGCGTACGTTTGAAGATGTTTTATGAAAAATAAAAATGAAAATATTATAAGTATCACAAAATCAGAAAAATTTAAGATTTTTTTATTTCTTTAAGATTTGCTCACACGTTTGTCTAAAATAATTCTCAAAAACAAAAGAAATAAATAGAACTTTTTATGGTCAGTTAGATACTTTTCAAATATTAGATAAAAAAAAATTACCAGACATGATAATTCTCCAAATTTAAAAATAAACTTTTATCATGAATATTTTTAAGTTTACTTATGAAAGTTTTTCACATTATCATGAATTAGTTAATGCAGCTTTAGTCACAATTAATTAAAAAATTGAGGAAACGAGGAATTGAAAAAAAATGCCTACTTTAAATTTTTAAGGTATGACTTACAAAGGCTGTTGAATTTAGAAACGTCCTAATAAAACACTGGAGTGAAATGAAAGTGAGTTTGTTTTTGTTTTTGTTTTTTTGTTTTCCATGAAACTCTAAAATCAATATGTCCTTAACGGAACATCGTACTTAATAAAAATAAACATTTTTACGCAAACAAATATTATTTTAAAAATATGAAGGCCAAAAAATTTGTATTAAACTTTTGAATTTTCTATAGGCAATATAATCTTCAAATTTAAAAACCTAGTCGGAACAAATTCTTGAAGTATTTTAAAAATATTTTTGAAACTTTATAAATTATTATAATAAAAAAATGAAAACAATTCTTTTAAAATTTCATTATTGATCGAAAAAAATTTCTTCTTCAGACTGTAATATCCTTCATATATACTATTTATAAACCCATTAAAAGTTTATCAAATTAATTAATATCAGAGCATTATTGCATTTTTTATTATATTATTCGGAGCAGATTTTCAGAAACAGGCCAAATAAAAAAAGAATAGAGTATTTATATTCTTCAATGAGTCCTGCGTTTAACTAATAAAACCATTTACAGCAACAAAGTAAAATCTATTAAAATGTCATGGATTTATGTGGAGGTGGGGTAATAGATGTAAAAAAAAATATTTTAGCAAGATTTTTTATAAATTTCAAAAATAATTTCAGTTATTTGTTAATGAGTACTAAAAGTTTCATTAAAATTCGACAATTATTTGATTTGTGTGAGAATTTCCAAATTAATGTGTTTGTCGCCAGAAAAATTGAGTTATGTAATATTATGTTTTCCATCGAAAGCAGTCTTAATGTTTTGGTTACCCGCTAACTCAAATCAAAACAAGATGCTCTGCCAAAATTTCGAACATGTTAGAAGGAATTAAACTTTTTTTTAAAATAATTAAAAATTACTTTGATCTTTCCTCTTCATGAAAAATTTAAACATTTTGATGGAAAAAGTTAGTTTTTATTAAGTGTTGGGCCTTTTTATTCATACTATGCTGTTTTTTTTAGCGATTTAGAGGAGATACATACTTATAAAATTAACACAATAAAAAAAATTAAAATTATTTTAAACATTTTAATTCTAAATGATTTGTATCAAGCTTATGAGTTTTCGATTTGTAAGTAAAGTCTATTTTTAATGAATTAATAACCAAAGACACTGAGTAACTGGAAGAAATTTAAAAAGATGTTTGACAGTTTAATTAGCAAAAAAAAAAAAAAAGTAAAGAAAACAGTTCTTAGAAAAATTCATTATTCATTGAAATTTTTTTTCTTTTTCAGAATATGATATCCTAAAATTATATTATTTATAAAGTCAATTAAAAATGTATCTACATTAAAAATAGCGTAGGTTTAATGAATTTTTGATTTTACTATTCGAAGCAGATTTTCGGAAAAATGGCCCCGTAATTAAAAAGAGAATTACATGATTCACATTTCCAATGAGTCCTGCATTTAGTTAATAAATAAAGAATTGGTATAGATAATGCATTTCTAGAAGTTTTATGCAATTAATTGAAGCGGGGTAACAGGTGTAAAAAAATAATTTTTCCAAGATTTTCTAAAAATAATAATTGCATAAATAATTTCTTTCATTTGTGAATAAGTCCTGAAAGTTTAATTAAAATCAGACGATTATTTGGTTTTGCAAGAATTTTCAAATTAATGTGTCATTCAATGCCAAAAACGACTTGCATAATATTACGCTTTGCTTAATAGTCACCTAACGTAAACACAGTATGAACAAAAAAGGAAATTTTAATTAAAATTTCGAACGTGTTAGAAAGGATTAAACATTTTAAAGAAATAATGATAACAAAAATTTGATCTTTCCTCTTAATAATAGCATAAACATTTTGAGGATAAAACTTTGTTTTTATTAACATCATGCTGTATTTTTGTTTTTATTAACATCATGCTTTTAACATCATGCTGTATTTTCGGTAATTGAGTGGTGGTACCTATATAGGTAAAATTTAAATTAAATTAGCCCAGTAAACAATTTTATTAGAAAGTGCTCGATACACTTTGAAGGGAGATGAAGATTCAGCATGCAGAGCATTTAGATTCATATTGCCTGAGGAAAACCGAAAAAGTTGAAACCACGATAGCGTAACTTTCCTACCTATATATATATATATATATATATATATATATATATATATGTGTGTGTGTGTGTGTGTGTGTGTGTGTGTGTGTGTTCTTTTATGATTTAGACGGATATACTTCTTCACAGACTTCTTTTTCTTTATTATTTGATAATTGCGATTTGGGAAATATATAGGAGTTGTCCCCCTTTACCTTCACCACGGTTTGGGATTCAGAATATTTTAACTGCTAGACTGATTGCCACCTAAGGTTGTTGAGCCTCATCTACCATGTAATTTAATCCCTAGACGGGGGTACAAGAGAGTGGTCTCGCCGATTTCAATTTGCACGCCAATTTCCACGCAGATACCTTCACATCGTGATATACTAAATGATGCTATATAATTAATAAAAAAAGGAAGATTAATCGAGAAATGGCTAAATAAAGATATTTTTTAAAAAAATGATTTTTGCATTTTTATACGTATTTAAAAAGGACTTCCTGTTAAATATTCTGTACTCTTTTATTTGATAGGCACAACTTGATTGTCTACGCTACAGACAGTGGTACACCGCGCCTAACAGGTTCAAATAATATCACCATTTATGTCACTGATGTCAACGACAATCGGCCAGTCTTCTCCCGTACTTATTCTGCGACTTTATCAGAAGAAACGCATATAGGGTCAATGGTTTTTAGACTAACTGCCTATGACCGAGACAAAGGTAAAAACGCTGCTCTCACTTACAGCATTCTGGGTGGAAACGTCGATGAAGACTTCCGGATGGATTCTACTTCAGGTTATTTATTCACGAATAAATCGTTAGATCGTGAAAGAACATCTCGTTACATGTAAGTCTGATTGTCGAATTATTTTTTCTATTTTTATCTATTCCGGTCCTTTTATTCTTGTTTGTTTATTCATTCTTTCATTCATTTATTCCAGAATCAGGATTAAAGTTTCTGACGGAGGATCTCCTTTTCATTGGGCAATTACTGATGTAACCATTCATATTACTGATGAGAACGACAACAAACCGTTTTTTCTCTCTTCAAACTATACCTTTACAATAGCGGAAAATCTCCCAGCTCCGGCAAAAGTCGGTCAGTTAATGGCTACTGATGCAGACATTGGCAGAAACGCCCTTCTTAACTATAGGATTCTCTTTATGCTGACAGGACCAAACGATTTCAACGTCGATGGTGGAACCGGTGTTATAACATCAAGGTTAAAGTTGGATCGAGAGTCTGTGTCTTATTACAAATTGTGGTGTGAAGTGACTGATGACGGAGTACCCTCTTTGACAGGTAGGATGGCTTCAGCTTTTATTAATTGATTCGATTGCTCACAAATAGAATTCAGAATAAAATCCCTTTAGTATAACTTAACGTTTTATAAAAAACCCAAAAACAAATATATTGTAGCAAAGATATTAGAAAACAAGCAATACTTTTATTATTTGTCTATATTTCTGAGATGAGATATTGTAACTATTTACATTATTGACATTGTTTAGACTGTTTTGCTTATCTTTATTACAATATTCACGACGTTCCGGCTAGTATACGCTTCAGCCTTTTTCAGGTGTTATTTCTTGGAATTTCTAACCGTACCCGTTCTTTAGTCCATGGGAGTATATTGTTCTAATTCCACATGCCATGCATTTGGATATCTCAGTATCAGTTAATTCCCCTTTGATAACACAACTTTTCAAGTGTTTGTTCCCTCTGCTGTGGCCAGGTATTGAACTCACATCTCTTTGGGTCAAATCACTTTTTGGTTCAATAAACCAACGCTTTTATCTACTGGGTCAAGTGTGCTTGGGATTAGTGAATTTTGATTCAAAAGTAACTTGACCCAAAGAATTGTTAGTTCAATACCTAGCAGAGGGAATAAAGGTGAGGACAACAGTCCAAACAATGTAAATATTTTTTTTATTATTAACTAACTAAAGAATTAATGAGGTTTTACCCGTCATATGATTTAAAGCTAGGAATATAACTTTGGCACTTGGTGTAATATCAAATGTTGTTATTTTTCATCATCAGTTCTTCAGTTGTTCCATGTGACTCTATAAATTTAAAGAGCGATCTTCGATTATATATACGTCAATCAGTCAGTTAATTGCCATACGTGATACTCGCTTGGGTGATCATGTGTCGAAAGTGACATCACCTACAAAGCAGAAGATTTTCAGGCAGTAAATTGTCATTTCTTTCTGCGGTCGACTGATTGCCAACCAAGGTTATAGAACCCGATCTGTCCTGCTGCTTAACTTAAAGCTGGAGAGAGAAGAGATAGATTCATACCTTCCCTAAGCGTATTTGTGCGTAAGTGAATGCAACGAATTCAACTGGAATTCGAACTCAGCAATACCGATTTCCCATTCCGACTCAATATCCATGACATCACAACGCACATATATGGGTTAAAGGACTAAAAAGAAAAATGATTTTATGAGCCTTTTATTATTTTATATTTAACGCGAAACAAAAGGCTGATAAAATACATTTTTTTTAAATAGAAGAATGGACCATTCTGACAAACTCAACGAATTGCAATATACATGATGTCCGAAAAAATGACATAATTTAGAATGTCAATATCTGAATAACTACATATCACAGGTAAACAAAATTAAATAAGCTTCGTGTTGAACAATACAATATTTATTTATCAAAATTCGAACAACATGTTCAAAGGGAAGTAGATTTTATAATTTCGGTGACACATAACGAGAAAAAAAAAGGCCTTGTAAATTCGATAATCTTATATAGAACATAATTTTTAGCCCTCAATATTTATATGAAGAAGTTAAATTCATTGAAAATGATTTTAAGTTCTTCCAATAAAACTAATTAGTTTATATCCAAGTGAAACAAAAGGCACGTAAAATATTAAAGAATAGAAGAGTGAACCATTCTGATAAACACAACGAATCAAATATATTGTTCTACCCATCAACTCTGATAACTACAACTGAAAAGAATTTACCTAAGCTCAACATAAAAATGTCACAACTAAAAATGAAAAGGTAGGACATGCTTTGTGAAAAGGTAGTGTTATGGTTTATAAAATGGCGAGTGTTCTAAAAATAGAAAAAGATAGACACACTGATGCCAAGAATTCAAAATTGGGCGGCAAATTATTTAGCCGCCCAATTTTGAATTCTTGGCGTCAGTATTCTTGGAACCGTTTCTTTTGGTAGGAGTAGGAGTAAGAATAGGAGTAAGAAGTAGGAGTTAAGGACAGTAATTTTGTGTAGGAGATTTGAAAAGAGGAGGACGCTAGTTTGTTGACTACTAGAGTCCAGAAGGGATAGGCTCGTTTACTACTAGCATTCCACAGTGAAGAGAATTTAGCTAGTCTGCTCCTGTATCCACACAAAATTTAAAGGTTGTAACTTGATGTAAAAACCTAAAGTTTTATACTAAAAATAAACATCATTAATTCAAGTTTGTGTTATCTTCTAATTATACCAAAACGAAGCAACACAACAGTAGTTTCACCGAAGAAAGGAATACATTTTCTCTAATAAGCCTTTCGATGAGTTACGCACATAAACGCTAATTTTATTTACATCATTTACATTGTTCGGACTATTGGGCTTATCTTTATTGTCTTGTTTACGACGTTTCGGTCTTTGTACATTCCAGCCTTCTTCAGGTGCTAGGAATTTTTACCCGAACCCTTTATTTCTATCATTGGGGTATATCATTCTCATGCCATGTGCGATGCCACTTCCGGAGTTATCTCCCTTTATCACACCTTTCTATGACACATGGATCTAACCAACACTTTTCTCCAGTGGGCCATGCCCAGTGTATAAAAGTGTTGATCCACTGACTAGACCAAATGAGTTGTGAATTCAATATCTGTCTACAGCACTGAGGGAGATAACCACATGACATCTGGAAGTGACATCGCACATGGAATGAGAATGATATACCCCAGTGATGGAAATAAACGGTTCAGTTAAAAATTCCTTCCACCTGAAGAAGGTCGGAACATACAACAGCCGAAACGTCGTAAACTTGTTAATAAAATGTGGACAACAGTTTGAAAAATGTAAATAATACAAATACTGCCACATCAGAAGTATAGAAAAATGCTAATTTCATTGTTTGAAAATTAATAGGAATGTCTGTTCAAGCACTGGCGCCTACTAAAATATCGGCTACCGTATTAAGATATATTTCTGAACTGAAAAATCTATTTATTGCTTATATAATAATAATAATTATAATAATAATAATTACACAGATCGTTAAAGCATAGTCCACAATTAATGATGTTAAAATGTTTTTTATTGTAAAGTACATATGCAATATAATAATAATAATAGAGCAACAATAGTAAATAAATTCTAAATTATTTATTCGACTTCAAGTTTCATAGATACACTACTTGTCATGGTCAGATAATTCTTTTAAATTCATCTGCAGATATCATATTTATTTCCGCTTATATTACATCTGACCTTTACGAGCCGGATATCAGCGAAAGATGATGTTGGATAGATATTTTAGAACTTTTTCTGTTTATCTATCTATCTATCTATCTATCTATCTATGTCATACACTTTCCAAAAGGGATCATATATTATTAATAAAACGGGATACAAAAGTTTTCACAACGTTTAAAATTTAAGGCGCCTTTCGACCGACCCTTCTTTAGAACAAAAACCAGTAATATAAGAATAAATAGCTAATAAGAAAAACATTTATTAGCGACTGAAGTTAAAATGTAAAAATGTAAACTGATTAATTCTCGCTGCAAGCACAGGGCATAAAAGCCCTTCTAGTTCTACAACTAGAAGTACTTTCCCTCCTTACCGTAAGGATGATTTTGCCTGCTCATCAAAGCAATTTAGTTGTATACCAATATAAGTGTCAATGCAATGTCGACTATGTGGGCAAAAATTTCTAGAGGTTGAAGGTTAGAATAGCCCAACATATCCCAGGTCAGGTGCATAGACATGAGCCGGTGACATCCGGTTGTTTACAGACTCATGCCTCCGCAATTAGTGAGCATTTATTAAATTCTGTTGCTCACGGGACAAGTTATTCTTCTGAATTTTTCTCGATATTGCATAGGGCACGAAACAGATTCCATTTAGATAAATTGGAGTCTGTTATTATTAACATGCAGTTACCTGCCCTGTGCATGGAGCGAGACTTAAAACACAAATTAGCCCTTTTCGGAGAAGCCATTACCTAACGGACGATAATTTTTTCCCACTCCCCTTATCCTTTAATTAGTTTACTTTTTAACTTCAGCCGCTAATATTTTTTCCTTATTAGCTGCTTAGTCTTAAATTACCGACGATTCTTATTCTCAAGAAGAGTCGGTCGAAAGGCGCCTTCAATTTTAGACCTTATGATACATTTTAGTAATAAAATATGGCCCTTTCTTTAAAGTCTATTATTGCTTGGTGTGGTAATGGTAACTTGTTTAAGTGTACATATCAATATGTTTATCAGCACATTTAAATGAATATCTATCTATCTATCTATCTATCTATCTATCTATCTATCTATCTATCTATCTATCTATCTATCTATCTGTAGCTTGTCTTGCTAGAACCTGTTACAAGTGAATTCAATCTTCACTGGGTACTCCATACTTTCGGCTTTGTGTCACATCTAAGCAGCGCTTAGAAAATCAGCTATCAGTACATTTAAAGGAATATCTATCTATCTATCTATCTATCTATCTATCTATCTATCTATCTATCTATCTATCTATCAGTACATTTGGGCACCTCGACGTGGTGTAATGATTAGCAAGCTTGTCTTGCTAGAACCTGTTACAAGTGAGTTCAATCCTCACTGGGTACCCCATACTTTCGGCCTTGTGTCACATCTAAGCAGCGCTTGGAAAATCAGCTATCAGTACATTTAAAGGAATATCTATCTATCTATCTATCTATCTATCTCTCTGTTCAATAAATCAATAAATGTTTAAGGGCCTTATCTCAATTGTTGTCCCTAGAATGTCGCACCTAATCGCTCGTCAGTGTCAAACGTTCGATAGCATTTTTTGTAAAAGTTCTAAAATCTGCGTTCATTTCTAATAAATTTTACTTATTCGTGTGTGTGTGTGTGTGTGTGTGTGTGTGTGTGTGTGTGTGTGTGTGTGTGTGTGTGTGTGTTTAAGAGTATTTATGTATTATTATGAAATAGTTTCCTGTGCCACCGAAAATGTCATGGTTTTACATATATTTTCATTTGTTTTCACTTATTTAATTCATAAATTTTATCAGAACAGCCTGTTTATATTTTGTCTACTCTTTGTATTTATTTATTTATTTTATTGAAATAATCACTTTGATATTTTTATTAACATTTCTCATTAAACATCTTTACAGGTTACACAGAAGTGAACATCTTAATATCAGACGAAAATGATCACATCCCCACATTCAGAAAAGATTCTTACAAAGCGAAAATCTCAGAACAAGATCCTATCGGAAGAACTGTTATTACTTTTAACATCACCGATGATGATGAAGCCAATTTTGGTCTCATCTCTTTGTCAATTCTGCCCAATGTCGGAGATGCTATCTTAGCTGAGAAATATTTCAGTGTCCTGAGTACCAACCAGAGTCTCATTTTAAAACGTCAAGTCGACCGCGAGATCGTAAGTGCTTTTCATTTCGTGATGTTAGTTCAAGATGGAGGCATTCCCCGACTTTCCTCAAAGGCTACAGTTGACATTTTAGTGGGGGATTTTAATGACCACGATCCAGTTTTCACGAAAACCTTTCACAATATGGAGATTGCCTACGACGGTTCATGCACAAGTTTCCTTACGCGAGTGAAAGCGGTTGACCAGGACAAAGATGACAATGGTCGCGTTACCTATTACTTTCTTCGGAGCAGATACAATTATCTGTTTTCTATTAACGACATTACAGGTTTGTAATATTTAAAGTATTTTAAGTGTCATTAACCTGTTTTGATTACTATTTTCTTATTTTTCAGTTGCTTTCTTTCGGAATGACTCAAACCGACATTCTACAAATGTTCTTTCATGTGATGTATATATCCCGGATTTGGACGATCATGGCTCTCCACAGCACTTAGCTGTTAAAAATTCTTATTTTTTAAGTATCCATCTCATATATTTAATCTCATTAGGTAGGTTGCTTAGTGTTTCCTTCTGTTTCACTTGCTTTCATTATGTCATGTTAGTGTCAAATTTTCTAAGCCATCTTTCCTCGTTATTTGTCCCAGAAATTTAAACTGTCGCTTTCTGAGTGTAAGTGTCTTTTATGCTTCCGTTTTTCTTAAAATTTCTTAGTGACTATTCTGTCTATGATGTTCTCATCCTCCTCCTGTATAGCAGCATCTCATTTTGTTGAAGTCTCATCTTCATCTATGAAGATGATGTGCGACATTGACTGCTATATAGGTGAAGTGATGTTACATTGCAGTTCAGCACTCTTAAGCATTTGAAATGAAATTTTTTTCAAACTTTTTTCTCTCACATATTCTATTAAACCTTTTCTCAGATAGTTGAATTTTTGTTCTTGCCTGGTTTTTACGTTTCCATTTCGTAGCTCGCATCATTGGCTGTCCCTTTTGCTAACGACCATAAAGTCAACAACAGTAAATAACTGTAACTACCATTACCTGTGTGTTCGTTGTAGTGTACTGGATATCAGTTCGGAATGAATAATTGGGGAGCGGAGTTCGAATTCCAGTTGCATTCACTTACGCACAAGTATTTTTGGAAAAGGCATTACTCCATCTCTTCTCCCTCCAGCTGTGGGTTAAATAGCAGAGCAGATTGGGTTCCATAGTCTTGGTTAGCAACTTGTTTACTTTGCTCGGAGGATAAAAAGGATTAAGTAGGTCCAACACACCTACCTGTAAAATAAGGTAAGTTACAAAGGCATCGACGACGGGTTCATCATTGGGGAGGGGTTGGTGATGGCGAAGGGTCGTCGATGACTTATGTGCCACTGGGAGCAAAGGGGTTTAGTAATTTTGTACCCGTAAAAATTTCACGCTTTTGTATTTGAATTTTCAGATCAATCTCAATTCTTAAGCTAATATTTGAATAAGTTTCTTACAAGTTCCACGACTATAAAATATCCATGGGAATTCATTAAGATTTGAGATTAACAACTTTAACATAATGCTGAAATAGCCATCATAAGTATAAATACGGGTCATTGTTTAAAGGAGTAAGAGGGTACAAATAAAAAGATTAAAAATAGATAAGGTTTTACATTTCACTTAAGTTGACTCGTGAGAACGTTATCGTTTCCGCTATGATATATATATCTCTCTCTCTCTTTCTTTCTTTCCATTTTTCAAAAGTTTTTACTTATTATGCATACTTTCTACTTCTCATTAAAACCAAACAGTCTCGCATCTTTTTCTTCTGGCTTGTTTCGCAATCAAAACGGAATGGTCCATTATTTATCTGAGGTAACTCATTTACTACCCAAAGGAGGAAGATGGTTTTCGATTAATTCGTTTTCTACGGTTTATCAACCGTTTGTTAGTTATTTAAAGCTAGAAAAGACTTTTAGATCCTAAGAATTTATTATGGGGGGAGATTATATTAGTTTCGTGATATAAGTAATCAAGCCATAGCAAAGAGAGAAGAAATGCTAGGTGTATTTGCAACTAAGGAAATCTAACAAACCCAAATAGAATTGGAACTCGGCTCTCCGATTAACACTTCCGATCCATTATCTATTACACCACTCGAACATCCAAGCTTACAGTATCTGGTATTCCAAAGTAGTCCCCCATCTAGATAATAACCAGGATCGACGTTGCTTAACTTCTGTGATCGTACAGAAAGTGTTTCATTTCAGTATGAAAAATGCATAGCAGTATAACTACGAATGGTACCAGATATTGACTGATTTTATAAAACTGTGTTCGTCACATATTTACAGTTATTTTTGTGAGGAAATCAATACAGGGTCATTATCATGACAATTCAAGAGATGAAAAGAAGTCTCTGAATATTTGCCATTTACCACATTGTTAGGACGAATAAAAACATATTCCAAGGGAATTAACCCTTTCCTGTTCCAAAAAAGAGTACCTTCCTTTTCAACTCTGAAAAGTGGGTCCACGCGAGTCACGTGATCAACGCTACATACAGACGTGAGACGCACGACTCAACAGACTTGGAATATGGCCGTCAATGGTTAAGAACACATGTATGTTCTCCTGCCCTTGGGGGGTCGTGACACACAACCCGATAACTTGGGACTGATACTGTATGAACCTATGTTGTAATGTTTCTCCGTGTAAAATAAATGTATACTTCCAGTCAACCGTGAGTAAATATCTGCTTTTCTTTCGTTCCATGCATTTTCTGCACGTGCTTCACACACACACACACACACACACACACACACACACACACACACACACACACACACACACACACACACACACACATTCGTCCACGGACCATGAATCATACTGTAAATTAAGGCATTTTAGTTATGAGACAAACACCCCGTTCATAACACACATGAAGTGAGTTTCTCTGCCTGAATTTTTGGGATGAAGAATTATGACTATTTAAATTGTTTGTCTTCGGTTTTCAGGTATCTGTCAATTTCGATGACCATCAGGGAATTTTGAACAACATTAAGAATAGTGAAGTGGCGGCGAATAAGGTTAAGCGTCACAGCAGGACAAGGGATGGAAAAATAATTAACACTTTCTATTTAAGACTCTGAGAATATTTTTTTAAAATTATTTTGTTGTATTTTGAACAATTTTTCATAGTTTCCAATGAAAATTTAAATATAAATTGTGCAATGTCTTTGTATTTTTATATTTGATAACTAATGCTAATCCAATACAAGACAGGTTTATATTAGTTTATAATTGCAAACGTTAGGAGTATAGAGCTTAAGCAAAATGTAGAAGGAACAGGAAGCCTAATATTAAACAGGAAACAAGAGATAAACTTCTACTCCTGTTAAAAAAAACTGTGAACCGAACGATAGGTGAACTTATCAAGAAAAAAGTTAAATTATTTTTGGTTTTAATAAAACATTATCATTGTACTCTGTCGTCATTGTTTTTTGAATACCACGTAAAAACCTCTTTTAAAAATTGATCATTTTTCGATTTGCTGTAACATTTTAAATATCTTATTGTATTGTATACATTTTTTGCTTTGATTTTCAGTACACGTATCGTGTATGAGTCGACTTCGTGTATAGTACGACCCTTGAACTTGATTAGTAATTAGAATGATATATTCTTGATTACAGTTTGGTCTCTAAAACGGAAATTACGTGTGGGACAACGCAATATAAAATAAATGAGATCACCTTGCTCTGGGGATGACGGTTATTTGCTCGGAATGAATAATCGGAGAGCGGAGTTCGAATTCCAGTTGAACCGACTTGGCTGACCGCCTGCAGTCACTCTCTCACCGGTGTGACGTGGCTTCCCTGTGCCTCTTCTATAAATACTTTTATGGCTTCTGTTCTGCCGAACTTAAATCACTAGTGCCTCCTAGATGTGAATTTGCACGAGATACTAGATTGGCAACTATGTCCCACCCTTTTACAGTGAAACCGATGAAATGTAACAGCAATTTCTACTCCAACAGCTTCTTTCCTTGCACTTCCCGCCTGTGGAATTCCCTACTGCATGCTTGCTTCCCCGACGGCTACAACTTCCAGGAGTTTAAATGTAGGGTCAATAGACACCTCCTTAACACACTAACTCACACCCACTCTCTCCAACTCTCTCCATATGTACATCCTAACTCGTCTATCACCCTCCTTCTGACATTTCCTATAATTAATCCCTCTATGTAACCCCCTGCGCTATAGTGGCAGTGGAATGCCTTGCTTGGGGTGACGCGATTAAAAAAAAAAAAATTCGTTGTATTCATTTACGCGCAAATATTCAGACACGCCGATTGGTATCACCGAGAAAGTTTTTACTATTGAGCAATACCTTTGTGAATTCCTTTTGCAAAATACTTAAATATACGTAACGGATCAATAAGTCCGATGCCTTATGAGAAAAAGGCAACAATATATACTCGTGCATGGGATGATTTCCTGTATCTCTTGATTTTTTGACGAATTTGAACCTCTATAGAATAGAATGTATTTGTGTATCGTGCAACCGGTCACCTAAAATGCATGATTTTTAAAATTTTCAAAGAATTACCTGTGTATAGTGCGACCTCCTAATTTTAGCCTAAAAATCACAAAAACTCGCATTATACATGAGTAAATATGGTATATATTTTCTACAGTTTTCTACAATATGATATCTTTACTAATGATTTTAACCTCATCAAAAATATGTATAGTGTGACCCCGTCTTTTTGCGTAAAAATTGGTCCTAAGAACTTGAACAATATAGTAGTTTAATAATTTCCTGTGAATAATCTCTGTTAAACGATTTTTTGAATTTTTCTTGTGACGATGTCAGTGTTTTATAAATGTTTTGACATCTCTTTCTGTCAGGAGACGTAAAAATTCAAATGGAAGCCCAAAAGAACCGGATGTATGTTCTGACAGTCTATGCTCATGACTATGGAACTCCACAGCGTCGATCTATGAACAATGCAACCCTGAGAATCGACACTTTCGTTCCGACGGAGATTGTAGCATCGATTCACTTGGGAATCAATCGAAAAGATTTTGACGCCGAACAGACAGTTTTCCAGCAACAATTGAGTGCGTTGCTTCAAATAAAATATCCTCATGGAAGTTTTAAAGTTTGGTGTATTCAGGAAAGGGATGGCGTTGCTCGGAGTTCTCCACAAGCCATGCGGAGGCTGACCGCTAACGAGTTTGTATTTTTCTTTTCGAATAATTCTATTGATTTTTAAGTAAAAACCACAGTGATTTAGAAATGCAATCAGAACTTTACCAAGTAGAAACTATTTTGTATAATGTACAGGATAAGGCAAAAGTCACGTAGCTTAGGGATAATTTATTAAAAATATATTTACACATGATGATTTATTTAATAGTTATATACATGTGGTTCAAAATGTCCCCCTACTTTTTCAAGTAGCGTCGATATAAAATTTGAAAGTCGATTAAGAATTTCTCTAACTGAATATGCAACTGCCAGCAAAAAAAATAAAATAGTTAAAAAATAATAAAAATGAAACGTGGTAAATTTATGGAAAATTCGAGTTCAGTTACTGCGATATAAAAGTAATGACTAGCTACTCGGATCCGTCTGCTTTAGAGGCTAGCCAATCCCTATTAGAGACGCCTGTTTCTTTTTCACCCACAGATCCCACCTGTGGTTGCTAATGCAACTGTACTGAGCGGGTCTTTGTTATAGCTTCTGGGAGAGCATGCATTATCTGGCGTGATCAACAGTCTGTGGTCAGTGCACTCAAACCCTCGATCACGATGACTTGCGACTTCGAGTTAGCTCTCTTTCTCTGTCGGCTTGAAGATTTAAGAAATCTTCCTATAGGAATAATGCTTTTTCCATCACAGCTACGAAATGAGTCATGATTAAGTGAGGTTAAAGCATGTCGGATGTAACAATTGTTTTTTTCCTGCAGAAGAGAACACACGCTCGAATCCTGGTGGAGGGCGTATTTCCTTTAATAAATTTTCTCGAATGTTCATTTCGGTAGACGAAATAAATCACCGTTAAAAACTAAATTAACGGAACGTCTACTTAAATGTGGATACCTACAATAAGTGATATTAAAAGTAATAAAAATTTTCTGTATTATTAAATCAAATTCGATATATATATGTGTGTGTATGTGTGTGAGTGTGTGTGTGTGTGTGTGTGTGTGTGTGTGTGTGAATTAATAAATAGACATATGAGAGTACACGCATGTTTAATAATATTATTCAGATGTTTATTTTATAAAACTGCTCAATGTAGTATGAACACAGATACAATATATATATAAAACTTAATTAAACGGTTATTTTGTAATATGCACCTGATGATTGCATAACGCATGAAACTCCGAGTCGTGCCATCGTTGTAGGACTATATATATATATATATATATATATATATATATATATATATATAGTATAATTTATATTTAGGCAGTAACCTTCAGGCCGATGTTCGAGTACAGGTGAATCTTAGAATATCGAATGCTGACTTTCTCAGACGGTTGACACAATATAGAAGTTGGCTTACTTCCTATTCCCTCGCCCGTATCTCTTTTTATCAGACAAGTAACGCTTCCCAAAGACCATCAGAACGAATTGTCAAAACTAATAGTCATAAATTATCCTATTTTCTTAAATAAGATAATTTACTTATAAAATTTCCTACCAGTGATAACACACACACACACACACACACACACACACACACACACACACACACACACACACACACACTGGCGCATTGAAAAGTATCTCGGTTTTTGGTGTTTTTCGTGTATTCGACGCATTATCGTTAGTCGTTAAAATGATGATGGCAAATGCACTTAAAGAATTAAAAGATGGAAAGATAGAAATTTATTTAAAGATTTTTTCAGTAATTGTTACAATTCCTAGCCTCTTACAATAGCCAATCATTTAGAAATACGATCTGAACTTTACCAAGCAGATACTATTTTGCATAATGTACAGAGTGAGGCAAAAATCGCGCACCATAGAGATAATTTATTAAAAGCATAAATAAACATAAAAAATTTTATTTACTACTTGTTACACCTGTTGTTCAAAATGTCCTCCTTCTTTTCAAAAGCACATTTCAATTCAGTGCCAAGATGATTAACACGTCGGAGAGATTCTTCTGTCATTTTACTGCATTCATATTCAATTCTTTCTTTAAATTCCTCAATATTTCTTGAGCGCGTCTGATAAACAACTGATTTCAGATGGCCCCAAAGAAAAAAATCAAAGGGTGTGAAGCCTGGTGACCACTGTAGCCACTCAACAGCATCTTTTCGACCCCCGTCCATTCTTTGGAGGGATGTTTATTTAGAAAGACCCGCACAACCAAAACAAAATATGGTGGCGCTCTATCCTTTTGGAAGAACATGTTCATTCTTTTTACTAATGGAACATTACACATTTAATCCAGTAAGAATGGCGATAGTATGTGAAGGTATGTTTTATAATTAATTAATTATCCCTTATGGTGGGCGACTTTTGTTTCGTCCTGCATATCGAGATATGTATTACTATCGTTCTAATTTAATGTTCACATTCTTTTCTCTTTCAATTACAGTCAGCCGGTCACAGTCAACGTCTATTGTGTGAAATCGAATATCACAAGTGAAGTAGTCAATCTAAAAGAGCAGAAAGATTTTTGCAATCGCCAAGAGGTTTTGTCTTTTCTCACAGTGCAGGCAAGCGGCGAAATATCTGCAGCACTGAAAGGTTACTACTACTACTACTCTTACTACTACTACTACTACTACTACTACTACAACTACTACTACTAATAATAATATTGATAATAATACTACCTGATATACGCTAATTAGACTGGGTGTTGTAATTAGTATGTTGAGTTTCATATATTTGTACTCCAGCGTCTTTGTTAGTGTACGGCTCTCTCACTCAATAATAATAATAATATCCGTATTGGAAAATATGTAATTTTTACGGAAAGGAACCAATTATTACGAAAAGAAATTGGTATGACTCCCCCAAACCCTAGATCCGGTTATAGAGAGAGGACCTGTAAAAATTTTATGAGACTTTTCAATACACACAGACAGAACTATCAAAGCCAATCGCACAGACATCGTCATCAGAGACCATAAAAACAGAATGTGCCTTCTTATTGATATGACATTTCCTGCAAACTGTACTGCATGTCTGAAGATTTACAACAACTATCAAAGTGTAATGACCTTAAAACCGAAATCTTATAAATGTCGCACGTGAGGACATCAACAATTTCAGTTGTAGTTGGAGCCCTCGGTTTAAATGTAAAAGGTTCTGATATACTCACTAAGGGATCTCTGGTAGCCCAAGCCTTAAAGAAATACAAAAATTCTACTGGGCAAAAATAGACAGACATTTTTTGGCCGGGCCATATAGCCCGGAAATCCCAGTTATAAAAACTGACCATGTGTCACATGTTGCCCTTACTGGGAGGGACAGCTAAATATAGATTGTCACAGAGAGTTTTCTCGTTCCGACGGCATTTCTCACTGTCGGCTCTCTGCCTTCGGGCGGAGGGCGCTCTCTGCTTCCGAGCAGAGAGCAATAACCCAGTCGTGGTTCCGCGTTTTATCCTTTAGGACTTCATCAGGCTAAGTTTATGTTTATGTTGATGTAACTTCATGTACGCACGAACGAAAGAGAGACTGAGAATTTGAATTTAAAGATAATTTTCTTAACAAATTCAAAATACTTTTAGACTGTTCATAAAATTTAATAAAACGTATCTTGTAACAGATAGTAAGGAAAATATAAGTTAACATAGTTTCTGAAATAATCAGTCAATTAAGTGCCATGCAATTAAGTGCCATTGAGACATGAGTGACGACAAAAGATTTTCCCGCAGTAGGTTGCCATTATTTTCTGCGGCAGCCAACCAAAACTATAGAACCCAATCTGTCCTGCTTTTTAACCCATAGCTGGAGAAAGAAGCGACAGATTCATAACTTTCCCAAAGGTATTTGCGCATAAGTGATTTTAACGAATTCAACTGAGATATGAACTCGGCTCTCCGGTTTCTCGCTTTGAGCCTATATCCACAGCACCACAGCGCACATCCGCAAATAATGATAGATGATTCTAAGATGATATATATGACATTTAACCGACATCAAATTCTGAAGATAAAATACTTTCTTTTCCGACATAGTCAAATTGTGAATTCAATTACCGGGTTCAGGAGTGCAAATAGACGTCAAACAATATCTGAGTAGCACTAACAAAATGACTAGACATATCTCGACATGAGGCAATCTGCGAAACAAGAACAATCCATCCTGGTAAATTAAATAAAGGGTACGTTTTCGAAATGTTCTGAAGATTATTTCGGATCGACGTAAAAAACACTGATGGGAACAAAAGACGAAACATTGTGATAATAATAACAAAGATGGGGATATTATTCCGATTGTAAATAATGTAAATCATGTTATCTTATTTCAAATCGACTGTTTCTCAATCTTTGCATATATATTTCATCTTCTTTTATGTGCCGTGTTCATTCAGGACGTAGGCGATTGTAAACCTCCACTTAACCCCATCCCTTGTTGCTCTTAACACTTTTTCTTATGGTATCTCTCCCAAAACCTGTTCCGCCATCCACTTGCTCAAGCCCATAAAGTATGTCTAGTGTTGCTTTTCCTTATCTCTCTTTCACTCTATCCGTCCTGCGTGTATTAGATTTTCTAAGCCCTCCTTCCTCATTACGTATCCCACAAATTTCAGCTGTCTCTTCCTGGTGTAAACTACAAGTTTCCTTTGCGTTTGCATCCTCTCAAAACCTTATCATTGTTCACATGTTCGGGTCATGGTATCCTCACCATCCTTCTGTAGAACCACATTTTAGAACCTCTTTAGGACATTAGCTAGCATTTGCAGCCATATAGGTGAACAGACATGATATAACAGTCCAGTACTTTTTTTTTGTTCTCAAGAAAATATTCCTGTTTCTCAATACTTCATTACCATAAAATGATTTTTTGGTCTGTTGGACCATTTTCTTTGTTATGGCACTGATGCTTAATCGAAACACATGTTTATTTTCTATCTGACATCTTTCTCGTCTCTGTCTTACCGTACAACTGAGTGTATATAGACACTTCTGATATAAATATATCCTGTAATTAAACAAAAAAGAAGAAGAAAAAGAATTATTAATAGAAATTTAAAATAAATACTTTTTCCAGGTCCAGCCTGGGATTATTTTGCCATTCAAAAAGCAAATAGTTACGGAAGCCCTAATGAAGTAAATTGGGCCTCATCTACCAGTGGCATAATTATCATCGTCCTCAGTTGTTTGCTTTTCATCTCTGGAATCTCCCTTGGTTATTGCTATTGGAGGAGAAAGAAAAATAGGTAAGTCTTATACATCATATCTCTTCAGGACGTAGGCAACAATTGCTCTCTCTTTGTCTCTTCGTGACGCGAGCTTTTTAAAGTTCTGCCGAGTTTGTAAGTTAAGAACTCAATTTTCGGCCTTTCCAATTTCATTAAATTTCTGTCCAAATCGGTCTTTTGGTTGAAATTAGACTTATAGCGCGAATCAGAATTAAAGTGAAATTTTTAAAAGTTCCATAGAGTTCCATACATAAAAAAAACCCCCAAAAAAACAAAAAACTATATAAATATTTTCGGGAAGATACAATTCTTTCATCTCGCTTCCGTGTTTCCTGTGTCCTACGTTTCAACATTCAACGGGCTTTGCAAATCAGCCCTTCAAAATTTATAGCAAGTTTAATATTTTAATTTCTAGTTTCCTAATGTTGTTAAAAAAGTAATTGCGAAATTGACAATATGTGGAGATACCTAAAAAGAATATTAAAAAAATTATTAAATGCCATAACATTTCATAAATTAATGAGTTACCTCTGTCATGTTATATAATTTCATTCTCTGTTATTAAATTGTAAAATTATTTTAAAAGAAAATTTATATTTATTCTAGTTTTTATTTTTCATAACACATTTTCAAACATAAGGCTGTAAAGCTAAGCTATCTGAAATTCTATAAAATATTAAATAATTGATGAAAATATTGTGTTAAATTTCTTTATTGTTAAAAAACGAAAAACAAAGCGCACATAATTTTTTTCTTATGGTATCTCTCTCATCGGGATGGATTGTTTAAGCTACATAAAATTGTTAAATTCGTTTTCCATACTTAGTATCTTTTAACAGCTTTAATCTGTCATGTCAATTATCGCCTCTGATAACACGATGATAACCCTAATAACAAGGCTATCGTAATTAATAAACGCGTTTATAATATATTTCAAGTAGTAAGCAACTAATACTTGTTTGAAATCAGATTATGATAAGTTTAATAAAATAACGTGTCAGCGAAGTATATTTTATTTTTGCAAGATTTTTGTAAAACCGAGAATTAGCTTCTGTTTACAAAATGTGTCGATCGATGAAAAATGGCAGAAAAATTGAAATTTTATTAAAATCTGAGACATTTTAAATTCCAATCAGTATAATTTTGGTTTGAAATACTCAAGTGTATTTTGCTTAGCAAATTTATTCTCTTGACTTTCAATTAAAGCAAAAATTAAAACTTCAAGAAAACTTTTTTATTTTTAAAATTCAATTTAAATTTAGGTATCGAAAATGAATAGAAGTACCTATAGACAACAGTTCATAACGATTGTTAATGGGAGGTAACTTCTGTCAAAAAATGATATTAAAATATTTTTATCGGAGTTATCTCCTTCTAACAGTTAAATAAAGCTAAATCTAAAACAAATTAAAGCATTTAAAATGAATGCAAATTCCTTAAAATAAATGACGGAATCGATTGCATATTTGAATGTTTGCTTTAATATAGATTGTTCTCATACAATGGTCGCTAAGTCATAGTCGGTAGATTCGTCTCGCTAATAATTCCGAATAATAGTCTGTTACTACAACTCCGCAACTGAGCTTAAAGCGAGTTGGATTTTGTTATTCCCTATTTTAATGAACAGATCAATGTGTAAACTGTTAGGCGTGATGTAGTCAATATTCCCATAAAGCAAGAAGTACATACACTCTTCCCCAAATTTGCCTTCGTAAGGAAACAGCACAGATTTAAATTCTTCAATATAATTTTTAAAAATCAGAACGATGCGACGAATAATTTATAAGAAACACATAATTAGTGGCTAGACAGATTTGTTTCTTATAAATTGCTAGATTCTAGTCATTAGGTGAATGTATAGTAATTTATCATCATCATCAGCAGCAGTAGCAGCGCCACCACCAGCAGCGGTAGCAGCAGCAGCCACTGTAGTCTACATTTTGATAAAGGCTTTTCCCAACACTTTCTAAAACGCATCTCGCCGTGCTATTCTTTAAAAGTCATACCAGCAGAACCTGCTATCCCATCTCTCCATCTGGCATTAGAACACCTTGACGTGGTGTAATGGTTAGTAAGCCTGCCTGGCTAGAACCTATTACAATTGAGCATTGAGTTCAATCTTCACCGTTACCCCATACTTTCGGGTTTGTGCGTGCAACATCTAAGGGGCGATGAGAAAATCAATTCTCCATCTGGTCTTATCAAATTATGCTTACTCTCCAACCTTTTGCTAGAAACTAGAGTCAAGTGCAAGATAGTGTTATCGGCACGAATAATGGACTCTGCAAACAGAGTTCGAATTGAGGCGTAAGTGAGTATAACGAACCAAGTGCAATTGTTCATTATACCACCCACACATCCATGCTTAGAGCAGCTGACATTTCCAAGCGGTTGCTCATCTAGGTACTGAACAGGCTCGACGATGCTTAATTTCGGTGATCGTGCGAGAATTGGTGTTTCTACGTGATCTGGCCGTAAGAAATACTTAGATAGCAAGGTGGGTTGGACAGCAACCAATCTCAGAGAAAGAAAAATGAATCCCAAACCGTGGAGGAAGCAATGCGATGCGATTCACAGACGGAAGTAGCTTTGCTAAAAACAGCAAAAACAGCATTATTTATAAAATATCTCTACGTAGTACAGATGGTGAAAAACTTAAATAAATAATATTGTGAAATATGGAGAAGAAACAAATACAAATAATCTGTGGTCAATATAACATCAGGATGATCTTCAGAAGTGGTTTTACACTTCGCAGGTACCTCTCCTAAGTAAGATCCTCAACAGAGGAGAACATGACTACGGACTCTGTGTAGCTGTGGAAAGAAATATAAAAGAGAAACAGGCCACCTTCTTAAGGTAAGGATACAAGAACATGGCAAGGCCGTAACACGAGGAGAGATAAAAAAAATCAGGCGTAGCTGACCACATATGGAAAGAGAAAGGGGATCACCGCCTTCTGTGGGATGAAATTGAAATAATAGATAGAGAACGTCATTGGAAACTTAAGGAATCAGCTACAAAAATCTCTTAAACCGACCAGAGTCAAAAAATTTCAATATGAGCGCTGGTAAAACATACTAAAGAAAACGATTGACATAAAAAATACTAGAGAAAACAATTAACATAAACATTGTAATATGAACTCTATTAAAAAAATGGTTACTGAAGGTTAGGTTTATAAGTCCCAGAAATGCATTTGTTGTTGTCCTTAAGGACATATGGCCCAGTGGATATAGACAAAAGTTGTGAGTTCAATACCAGGCTACAACAGTGGTAAATAACTAACTTAGAGAGTCGGGTCAGAGGGAGATAACTCATGACTACTTCGCACAAGGAATGACAACGATATACCCCAGTAATGTAATAAAGCACTTGGAGCATACAACGAAACGTCGTACAAATGTAAATAGTCCGAATAATGTAAATAGTATAGAGAATAAACATTGAATGTGATAATCATACATTTTCACAGTAAACATGTCTACTTTTGTGTACGGCCTTCCATCTTGGTTGTGGGCGATCATGGCTCTCCACATCTGCCTATTCTAAGAAATGTTTTTCCCTTACTATCCCTCCCCTTCTCTGGCTGCCGTCAGTTATGTTACTCACTGTTTCTTTGTAGTCATCTTGCCGTCAGTAAAACCCATGCGAATGTAAAGTTTTTCAAGCCCTCTTTCCTCATTGTGTGTCCCAAATATTCTAACTGTTTATTTCTAATTCTAATTTTCCATTTTGTTTCAATTTTCTTTAAAACTTCCTAGATTTCCTCGAAATGTTCCTTTCATTTCAACATACGCCTGTAGAGTTATATTTCTGTTACGTCAAAGCTCGCTATATAAGAACATTGTCCAACATTCACTGTCATTTAGAGAGATTGATACTACATAGCACTTCGACACTCTTATATTTTTTCTAATAAAACTTTCCCGTTTCTTAATAATTTGTTTAGCTTTTGGAATGCTATTCGAATGACTCTGCATTTTAAATTTCTTCCTCAAACTGATGTGTTAGTCATTACTTTTAGTTCTGATTGGAAAGAAATAACATTCAAACATTCTTCTCTCGGTCAAGTAATTAAAAATGAAGCTGTTTCGCTCCTATCTCTTGCTGGTTTGTCGTCAGGTAAAAGCTAATGCATACACTGTGTCAGAATGCTCCCCAACTTGAGTGAGTTGTGACTCAAGGTCGTTTTTTATGTAGGGAACCTGAGCGTGGACGCTCGGTTCACTGGTCAAATATTGCCCAGCCCTTGCTTGCGCGGTAACTGGGTATGAATCCACTTCTCTCTCCAGCTATGGGATAATTAGTAAAACTTGTATTGCTAAAAACATTATCTCACTCTACAGCAAAAATAAAGTAAAAAAATATTTAGATTTTGTTATTAAATAACTCATAAAAGTATTGATACACCGCGAAACAAAAACAACCAAGTAACCATTTCTGTGATACATTTTATGCCTTTCCCAGATAGTTACTTGCAACATTTTGATGCATTAAATAGCAATAAACAGCCAAATAGTAACAACAGAACATTAAATCTATATTCTCCTGTTGATGTTTGTACATATTATGACGAAATGATATCGTTGATTTTTATTCTAGTTCTGTAGATCCGGCCAGACCAACCATTGAAGAAAAGATTGCGTCAAAAGGTAAAATCACTTAAAATAATTTTCGTGAAGCTCAGTGATATTTAACAACACTGCAACAATTAGCGACGTACAGATATCCATAATAGTAGGTTCCTCTACTAAATCTCTAAAAAACAGCATAGTATGAATAAAAAAGGGCCCAAACTTAATAAAACAAACTTTTTCCGTCAAAATGTTTATATTATTATTAAGAGAAAAGATCAAAGTAATTTTTAATTATTTTTAAAAAATTTTTAATCCCATCTAACATTTTCGAAATTTTGTCAGAAAATTTTGTTTTGGTTTGAGTTACACAAAACGTTATGACTGTTTACAATGGAAAACGTAATCGCCCACCTTTTTCGATGACAAAAACATAAATTTGGAAATTCTCACAAAAATCAAATAATTGTCGGATTTTAATGAAACTTTTAGTACTCATTTACAAATAAATGAAATTATTTTAGAAATTATTATTTTTTTAAAATGTTGGTAAAATATTTTTTTTACTTCTGTTACGCCCACCACACGTAAATCCATGACATTTTGATAAATTTTAATTGGCTGCAAACTATAATTTTTATAAGTTAAACTCATTGGGGGATATAAATCATCTATATTTTTTCATTTTAAATTTCACAACACTATCCGAAAATCTGCTCCGAAAAGTAAAATAAAAAAATGCAATAAAACTCTGATATAATTTAATTTGATAATCTTTTAATTGCTGGAATAAATAATAAAATTAAGGACATTATATTCTAAAGAAAAAATTTTTTTCGATTAATAAAAAATTTAATAGAATTGTTTGCATTTTTTTATTATAATTTATAAAGTTTTAAAAATCTTTAAAAAATCTTGTAAAGAACTGTTGCGCTTCGATTTTTTAGTTAAGAATTGATGATTATATTGCCTATTGAAAATTGAAATAGAATTGTTTAAACAATAAGGTAAATATTTAAATATTACTTTATTTGGGTTAGATTTCTGATACTGCGATTATACAAATATATAACTGAATTGAAAATCAATATTCATAGTATAGGTTCATGAAATCTATCTATCTATCTATCTATCTATCTATCTATCTATCTATCTATCTATCTATCTATTTTATTGTCCTAATGAAGAATGTAGATATATATTTCTGTAAATCAGATTAATTTAACATAAAATTTATCTGCTAATTTTCTAAAAATAATGTGTCACTGATGTATATTTTATTTTTGCAAGATTTTTAAAACCGAGAATTAACTCTTGTTTACAAAAATGTGTCGATTGCTAAAAAATGGCAGGAAATTCAACTCTGATATAATTTAATTTGATAATCTTTTAATTGCTGGAATAAATAATGAAAAAATTAAGGACATTATAGTTTAAAGAAAAAAATTTTTTTTCGATTAATAAAAAAATTTAATAGAATTATTTTCATTTTTTTTATTATAATTTATAAAGTTTTAAAAATCTTTTAAAAATCTTTTAAAGAACTGTTGCGCTGAGACATTTTAGTTAAGAATTGATGATTATCGAAAATTGAAAAGTTTAATAAAAATCGTTTTGCATCCATAAACTTTTTTGGAGGAGCATTTGATGTTTTTTTTTATGGTAATTTTTATGTGAAAATTAAAAGGTCAAAGTTTCCTCTCTTACCCAAAAGAAAATGAGTACAATTTTGTCTCTTATGAACACCATACATTTTTATCTCTAATCAAGAAGCTGTCAACACAATCTTGATTTACGACGTGTAAAGTTCAAAAAGTTCAAATTTGTGATTAAGAAATACTTTTATTTTAAATTTCACGCTAAAAATATGTAATATTTCTGTAAATCAGATTAATTTAACATAAAATTTGCTAATTTTCCAAAAATAATGTGTCACTGATGTATATTTTATTTTTGTAAGATTTTTAAAACCGAGAATTAACTTTTGTTTACAAAAATGTGCCGATCGCTCAAAAATGTCGGCAAATACAAAAATTGAAAAAAAACTCTCAAACTTTTATATTCTAATCAATATAATTTCTGTTTGAAATAAACCAGAGTATTTTGCTTACTGGAAATCGTAAATTCAATCATTTAGCTTTCAATTAAAATTAAAATAAAAGTTTCAAGAAAATTTTTGGGTTTTTAAAAATTCAATTTAAAAGTTAGTTATCGAAAATGAGTGGAGGTACCTACATAATAGTAATTATATGTTACGTGTTTTGCCCTTCGAAAGACGTTTTGCACTAATAATGATTTTATTGATGGAATCGCCAATAAAACTATTATTAGTGCGAAACGTCTTTTGAAGGACAAAACACGTAAAACAGAATGTTTTTGAATTATGCCCTTCTACTATTCAATAATTTTGTATCATTATATATAATTATATTATATATAATAATGATTTATCACATTGATGTTTAATAATGTTATATATTTACTTGTATATATTTTTCCTTGTCGTGTTATATATATATATATATATATATGTGTGTGTGTGTGTGTGTGTGTGTGTGTGTGTGTGTGTGTGTGTGTGTGTGTGTGTGTGTAGTAAAAAAAACTTTCCTTGGTAAAAAAAATTCTTTGGTAAATAATCTACGTGGATATATTAGTAATATCATAATGATCCACAAAGATCCTCAAAGAAGGACTAAATTTATTCAATTACAGAGCAAATATTTATTAAACAATAAAGTTCGAATCACCTCATCTGAGGAAACAGATAAGATGATTCAAAATTTATTGTTTAATATATATATGTATAATTAAATTTACTTTTTTATTTAAAATTAATTTAAATTGCGACACGGAAATTTCTGTTCGAGATTTAAACTTTTTATCTTGTCATCAGGCAATGTTCAGTAACTTTATATGTATATATATATATATATATATATATATATAATTACTTAGTTTTTGGTCATAATTAAATTAGACTAGAACACAGTTGTATTAGAAAATCTTTAATATAATTATATTGTAGAACTTTTTAATATTTTTCGTTTGTAAACGAGTTATTGCGCGAACAAGGTTTCTATGTGGTGTCATCAGGTGATTTGCAATAACTGATTTTAGCATTTTTTTAAGAACGCTCACGTAACGGGGATTTTTATGAACTCGTATATATATATATATATATATATATATATATATATAATGTTCAAGTGCTTAGCTCGTTTCTTTTTTGTTACCATTTTTCCCCTCCGCGTTTGTAATCGGTGGGTTTTTCGAGACGTGTTCAACGACAAATTTACAGTTATATATATATATATATATACATATATATATATATAATAGTTCTTGACTATTGTTCCTCTACAATTAACGTGTATTGGTAATTATTAAAGTAAACATCAAAAGTAATGGACATTAAAACTTTTTTTCTGACTAGGCATTTTAAATATTCCAAATAAATTACATTTTGAAAATGATGTCAAATGACTGCCAATAAAATTAACGGAAATAAATTTAGGTATGGTGCTAATATTTTTATAGCTTTTCTTTCTTTCTTTCTTTCTTTCTTTCTTTCTTTGTATTTCAGTTATACTTTTTTAAATATTATTTTTCAGATGACGATCACTTGAAGAAGAAAATATTCAGTACACCCGTTTTAACTTTACCATCTTTAAACAATAAGGTAAATATTACTTTATTTGGGTTAGATTTCTGATACTGCGATTATACAAATATATAACTGAATTGAAAATCAATATTCATAGTATAGGTTCATGAAATCTATCTATCTATCTATCTATCTATCTATCTATCTATCTATCTATTTTATTGTCCTAATGAAGAATGTAGATATATATTTCTGTAAATCAGATTAATTTAACATAAAATTTATCTGCTAATTTTCTAAAAATAATGTGTCACTGATGTATATTTTATTTTTGCAAGATTTTTAAAACCGAGAATTAACTCTTGTTTACAAAAATGTGTCGATTGCTAAAAAATGGCAGGAAATTCAACTCTGATATAATTTAATTTGATAATCTTTTAATTGCTGGAATAAATAATAAAAATTAAGGACATTATAGTCTAAAGAAAAAAAATGTTTTCGATTACTAATAAAATTTTAAAAGAACTGTTTTCATTTTTTTTTATTATAATAATTTATTAAGTTTTAAAAATCTTCCAAACTTCTAAGGACAGGCAATGAAAGTTCAAATCTTCTCAATGAGTTAGTATTTATAATGAGAAATCGGAGAGCCGAAATCGAACTCCAGTTGAATTCGTTGCATTCATTTACGCGCAAATAACCTTGGGAATAAGTATTAATCCACCACTTCTCCCTTCAGCTATTGGTTGAATAGCAGGATAAATTGGGTTCTGTAGCCTTGGTTGTCAACTAGTCTACGGCAGAAAAAAGGCAACCTACTGCGGAAAAATCTTTTGCTTAGTCAGTCATGGATCGAAAAAGACATGATTACCTAAGCGTTTACCACGTATGGCAATTAACTGACTGATTGATAGTGTTCAAATAATATATATCCGGTATATGTTGGGTAAAGTTTATAAACGTTAGCCAATTTTTAACTTAAAGAAAACAAAAACATTATAATTGGAAATAGGTACCTCCACTAAATCCCTAAAAAACAGTATAGTATGAAAAAAAAGGCCCAAACTTAATAAAAACGAACTTTTTTTTTCCATCAAAATGTTTATATTATTATTAAAAGAAAAGATCAAAGTAGTTTTTAATTATTTAAATTTGTTTAAATCTCTTCTAACACGTTCGAAATTTTGATAAAAAATCTTGTTTTGATTTTCATTAGCGGCTAACCAAATCGTTACGAGACATTACAAAGGAAAACGTAATATTACATAACTCATTTTTTTCCGGCGACAAACTCATTAATTTGGAAATTCTTGCAAAAATTAAATAATTATCGGAATTTAATGAAATTTTCAGAACTTATTTACAAATGAATTAAGTTATTTTTAAAATTATTAGTTTTTAAAAATCTTGGTAAAAATATTTTTTTACATCTTTGACCACCCCCTCTCCACTAAAATTCATGAAATTTAAAGAAATTAAATTTTATTGCGATAAATTGTTTAATGTATCATTTTTTTGAAAAATTTTGCTTATATTTCTAAAAATCTGCTCCTAATAGTAAAATAAAAATGCAATATAACTATGACATTATTTAATTGGATAAGATTTTAATTGCTTGAGTAAATAATATAAATTAAACACATTATAGTTTAGAGAAATTTTCTTTCAATTACTAATGTAATTTTAAAAGAATTATTTAAATTTTTTCGTAATTATAGTAATTTTAGAGTTTCAGAAATATTTTTAAAATACTTTAAAGATTTGTTGGGATCAGTTTAAAAATTAAGCGAAGATTATATTTTGTAATCGAAAAAAAAAGTTTAATACAAATCGTTCTCTCTTCCTATTTTTAAAATAACTTTTAATCAATTTTTTTCGTGTATTTGAAGTTTTTTTTTGTATGGTAAAGTCTATGTGCAAATTAACAGGTCAGAGTTTCCTCCCCTTTCCCGAAAAAATGTTACAGTTATGTCACTTTTGACAGCCATACACTTATCTTATTTCTAATCTGACAACTTGTCAACACATTCGATATACGGGGGACAGATCAAAAAGTTCAACTTTGTGATTAAGAAATAGTTTTATTCTAAATTGTACGCCATAAATAAGTATTATTTGTGCGGATCTGATTAGTTTATAATTAAATTTGCTAATTTTCCAAAAATAATGTCTATAAAGATTTATATTTTATTTTTGCAAAATTTTTAATCCCTAAATTTTGTTTACAAATGTATCGATCTCTTAAAAATGGGCGAAAAATTGAAATATATAAAAAAATGAAAGATTTTAAATTCCAATCAATATAATCTTTGTTTGAAATACACCAGAATATTTTACTTACTGGAAATAGTAAATTTAAGAATTTTCAAGAAAACTTTTTATTTTTAAAAATTCAATTTAAGACATCGAAAATGAGTGGAGTTACCTAATATATATATATATATATATATATATATATATATATATATGGGATAACGATATATATTTTTTTATATATCAAGAACAATTGGAAAATGTTCTCGTGTGACGCTTCTTCTTCTTCTCTTAGGACTTCATCGGACTAGGTTCTTTTATTTACATTGATGCGACTATACATGCGCAGAAAAGAAAGAAACGCTGGGAATTTTAAATTTAGAAAAAAATACTTGTGGCCGCGTTACTGGGTGTTGGATTTTCGTGTTTTTATTATTAGGGCTTCAATTATATTTAAATTTTTTACATGTGAATGGAGCTATTATACTTGTATATTCTATTAGCACGTTTCAGTATGTCCAGCCACACTGATTAGCTGTGATACAGCGAAACAGGCTTGTATGTGGATGACTAATATATATATATATATATATATATATATATATATATATATATATATATATATATTATGCAAATACTTTAATCCAAGCGGAAAAAGCAGGAAGGTAAATTCCAAAAACCCGATCGTAATTAATATTAAAATTTTATTTTAATATTAAAAAATGATACAGGAAGCGAGCTCCATGTCGAAATGTACATACAACATCTTTGAATAAATCCTATTTAATTTATATATATATATATATATATATATATATATATATATATATATATATATATATAGGAAAGAAAAGAATATTAATAAAAAGTTTTGAATTTAAAAATGTACTTTTTTGGACAGTATTTGTTTATTTTTATTACTGTATTTTATATTTCAGACCGCCCTCGGTCCTTCATCAGAAACGTTCATCATCACTCGTTTCTGATGAAGGACCGAGGGCGGTCTGAAATATAAAATACAGTAATAAAAATAAACAAATACTGTCCAAAAAAGTACATTTTTAAATTCAAAACTTTTTATTAATATTCTTTTCTTTCCTATACATATTAAGACAGTATACGTGGATCATCACTATGTTATATATATATATATATATATATATATATATATATATATATATATATACTTCTGAGAGAAGATATTGTCATTATTTCTATTATTTACGTTGTTCGAACTGTTGTCCTAATCATGTTTGCCAACTCCCAGATGTTTCGGCCGTTGTGCCCTCCGACCTTCTTCAAATGATTGGAATTTTTAATCGAACTTTTTATTCCGAATACTAGGGTAGATTGTTCTCGTTCCATGTCTTATGTCACTTATATCTATATGGTCTTACATATATATGGTTTCCTAAAATTCACAAAGACTGTATTTTGCTCAGGACAACTGTTGGCTGCCAAGGCTTTGTGTGCCACACTCCGAGTCACCTCCTTGCGGATATAATTGACCCATTAATAAGAAAGTAGCCTTTGTATGTCTGAAACTCCGCTCACTTCGTGGAACTAATGAAAGATGCTCCCATCTAATCGAACCAAATTGTGAGCCTGGATGTGGTGAATTCTTGTATCAAAATACTCACAGTAGAAGGGCTATCGGTAGTTTAGGGATAAACTGGCCACGGGGTCATGCTTAGGAGAACATACCAGCATACTTATAGATAGTTTGATGGAGATACTGGATTTTTGTGTGTGTGTGTGAGCGGGCGCGCGCGCGCGCACACACACACACACACACACACACACACACACACACACACACACACACACAATTCGTAATGGGATCATAAATAAATCAGAAGGATGAAGGTTTAGCGATGGGCTCGTCATTATCACCAGTAATGGCTAACATATACATGGAATACTTCGAAGAGATGACATTAGAATCTATATCACTAACGCCAACTCTATAGCTGAGATACGTAGATGACACCTTCATACTTTGGCCACACCAGGAAGAGGCCCAGCTACTACTGGACCATGTAAACTCAGTAAAACCAGCGATACTGTTCACAATAGAGAAAGAAAAGAAGAAACTAGCATTCCTGGATGTACTAATATCTCGAACAGAGAATGGGCTCAAGACACCCGTATATTGCAAGCCAACATTCACCGGACTGTACCTCAACTTCAACTCTTACTACCCATTCGCTGCTTACAACATCGGGCAAAAGTCATAAGTAGCGACCCAGAGATATATGAACAAGAAATGGCCAGTATAAGCAGTGCCCTACAACATGACAACTACCCTGAGTACATGACTACAGCTCCAACAAATGCAGAGAATGTGTTGCAATAAACTATGTTTTTATTATAAACTTATAATAAAATATTACCATATTCTACTAGATATCGAGCACTCTTAATAAAGTAAATCACTACAAACAGTGGACTGTCAACCCATTAATTTGTACTATTTCTAATATATATATATATACATCAAATAAATACTTTTTTGTCGTGGGATTTGATTAGGTAATTTAAGTTATGACCCGTCTTGTCTTCAAAAATACCAATGCATTTTCCTTACGCACTATTTTGTCTTTCATTTTTATGACCTAAAAAACCCGAAACCAGTAGACTTTCAGAGAAACATATGTCTTTCGATTTTCCACTTTGTTTTATAATCTCCACTTTTGTTTTGGAACTATTCATCCTCTAAACGCACATATGTATGAATGTATGTATTTATGTAACATTATACAACGTCTGTAATGTATATTGTTACAATCTTTTGGTTGCCGTTGTCTCTTTGTATATTAACTGTCACAAAATCAAGGCTGCAGTTATCATCAATAAATTTATCATAATCGGCTATTTGGTCTTATCATACAATTTCTTTGAAAGACATCAAGCAAGATGTCTCTTAAAATTCACTTGTCTCAACGCAACTACAGTTGTAACTGTGTAAAAATTTTCACAACAAATAGAAGCAGGAAGATAATTCTTTCAGTGATCCATTTAATCTCACCTGTTCGAATTCTTTTTTTTTTTTGAAAGTTTCTCACCAAGAACTAAAAATCATCAAAGATTTCTCGAGATAGAAACTTCCAATAGTTCTACATAGTGACAATTGAAATACTGGAAAGTTAAAAAGTTACAAATTAGCTGATAATGATTCTGGCGCCATTATTTGTCGTGTTCCTTTAAAAAAGGATAATTTTTCGTGAAGGCTGCTCAACAATTTTCACGTTATCATTGTCGTTATCAACATCATCATTGTTGGCTTCGAATTATGCACATAATGGTGTCCTTGTAGTGGATATCTTTCCCCAGCTTCTAATCTCTGATTGACAGTTCGTTTCTTTTGGTTTGACCGTTTGTCTATTAACTTTTCAGTCATTCCTTTTCATCTTTACTCACAGAGGGAAAAAAGAAGAGAGAAACGTCAGCTGCTTCAGCTTTTAGGCAAATTTCCCGATTAAAAACCACGGTAGGGAAGAAGGGAAAGAAAAAAATCTTCATCAATCTATTCTACTTCAGACCCCACAACAACACCGACCTGCGCAAACAAACAAACAAACAAACACAATGACAAACTTAACAAAAGTAAAACCACAGACGACCCTCTACAAATACTGCCGTTCTTACTAGGAATAGTAATAATAATAAAAAAAAACAAAAACAAACGAACAAAAAAACAAGACAAAACACCACATTCTATGCCAAAAATAAATAAACAGACAAAAAATAATGACATGCTGTAGACAAGAGTTATAAGGGTATCTGGGTGGTGAGTGTCCGCCAGCTGGTGTTGTTCATGACCACACCTACCTTCTAACCCCTTTGCTCAAACTTCAGAAGCCATCTCTCTCTCTCTCTCTCTCTCTCTCTCTCTCTCTCTCTCACAATCTCTCTTTTCTTATTTCTCTTTCTCTCTTTTGACTTACTGGGGGTTGTGGGGTTTGGATGATGTCGATGTTGACAGTCTAATCAAGATGGCCAATTAATAGAACTGACGCCTGGAATCTCTCAGCGGTATACAAAGAAAAAAAAATCTTTAACATCAAGACGTGTTGCTCTTTACACTTGAGTAATATGAATCAGTTTTAAAAAGTCAATATACAAAACAAATTGGATGTCTGGAGATTTTAGAAGCTTTCGGTATCATTAATTCTGAATTTGTATATAACATAATTTTTAATGAGTATTAAAAATTTGTTTTTTAATCGTTGATTCTTGAACGTATGTGAGGAAATCATGGAAATGTTTGATGCTAAATTGATACAAGAAACCTTTTTATTTAGTTTTTGTTTCTACTTCAGTTTCCCACTATTTTCGTTATTATCACGCAACAAAGAAACAGCCTCTGCTTATGAAAATACTTTTCTACAAGGTATGGTGCCAGATTCACCTGGCTATTAAAGCAGAATTAGTGATTTATGGTGATGAATATAATTATTGAAAATCTTTGATTGAAACTGACACCAATTAAAATCAGAGAAACTATAGGGATTACATATCTAGCTAGATGCGGTAACTTCAACGGTAGGGAAGAAAGGAAAGAAAAAAATCTTCATCAATCTATTCTACTGTAGACTCCACAACAACGCCGACCTGCTCAAACAAACAAACAAACAAACAAACAGACAAACAAACAAACAAACACAATGACAAACTTAACAAAAGTAAAACCACAGACGACCCTCTACAAATACTGCCATTCTTACTAGGAATAATAATAAAAATAATAACCACAAAAATGTTTTTCTCAAAGGCTTTTGATGTCGGCTGAATAAATTAGATTAGCGTTTGACTACCTAAATATGTAAATACTAATTTAAGAATATTCGTATTTGTAAAGATATTGTTCGCTTTCATTTTCTTCTTTTCCTTTCTTCCTACTCTTCTTCATCCTTCTTTCAACCCCTCGTTCTTTTCCAATACTCTTTCTTACATATCTTCTTTTTTTTTTTTTTTAATCATATTACCCCAAGCAAGGCGATAACACCACCGATGCGCAGGGTCTACGTAAGAGTGAAAAGATTGGAAAAGAGAAAGCCGGAAACCACATCCTAAACAGGAAACAAGGGATGAGCCTCTTCACCTGTTCAATAGACATGGGTGGAGTGTGAACCGGGCGATAGTTTAGTCTATCTTACACTTCTCTTTCGTCTTCTCGCATTTCGGGTTATGGGCATGACGGTAAACTGCATCCGACAGCAAGGCCTCTGATTGGGTGGTTGTGAGGAGCATGGAACAACTTCTTTATTGCTGTTGTCCTTGAGTTCACACTGACCCGAAGTAGTAGCACCTGTTAGGGTCCCAGCTACGGACAAATAGTTAACCCCCAAACTGGGGTCAAAACACTATGAAAGTATAAAAATACACTTTTATAGAAATATAAATATAAAAATAGACTTTTATAAAAAAAAATATACATTTCTGAAGGAAAAATATTATCAACAATAAATTTTTGAAGAAAAAATTATTACCATAACACATTTTTGAAGGAAAAAAATATTCTCAGCAAAACATTTTTTAATACAAAACTGGAAGATATTTTCAGTTTTTTAAAATAAAAGAATAAAAACAACAAAAAAATTCCTTAAAATCTGACTAAATCAAAATTTCTCACTATAAATGAACATTAAAAAAATTCCTTAAAACCCCACCTTTTTGGCATTAAATAACCCAAAGAGGTTGATAAATGCCGTTAAACATAACTCAAACTCAAACTTTTCTCGCATTTCTTCTTATCACGTTTTATTTCACATTTCTTCTTCTTCTTCTTCTTCTTCTTCTTCTTCTTCTTCTTCTTCTTCTTCTTCTTCTTCTTCTCCTCCTCCTTGTTGTTGTTGTTCTTCTTCTTCTTCTTTCGCTCCTCCTTGTTGTTGTTGTTGGTGCTGTTGTTGTTCTTGTTTTTCTTCTTTTGTTCCTCCTTGTTGTAGTTGTTGTTGTTGTTGTTGTTCTTCTTCTTCTGCTTCAATAACGTTAAAATTGAATAGTAATCTCTATTGTTTAAAGTTTGATTCATTACATAAATAGAAACATTTTATTTTGTCTAATGAAAGATGTATTGATGTTGTGGATATAGATATTTCTTTTTTTTTATGAATTGTACTTCTGATGGGATTCAATACTCAGTATTCATAACTGAGTCCTTAAAATAATAAAAATTCTTGTACACTTGAAAGTTTAAAGTAAAATTATCTATCAAAATTACTGAGAAAAAATTGTTAACAGAAAAGTCTTCATCAAACGAAATTATTTTATTTCTATAATATAAATTATAATCATTTTTTAGAACTATCCAAATAATGATCACCACCGTTTGAATAATCTGAAAGACAAATCATTTGATGGTCGAGCAATTGATCCAGGTAAGAAACGAATATTTTAAAATTGTATTTTATTCAATATTTTTAATCAATTAATTTTATAATTCTACCCAATTTCTGTCATTCTCGAAGAAAATTTGAAAAAAATATACCACATTTTGTTTTAATAATTAAACGAAAAATCTTTCTTTCAGATTGATTATATGCTTAGATGAAAGCAAGAATGAAATATTTAAAAAAACTAAAAAAATTAAACATTAGTAACGGTTAAGTGAATGAAATGAATTCAACTGGATTTCGAATTCGATGAGAAATTGGAGAACCGAGTTCGAATTCCAGCTGAATTCGTTGCATTCAATTTCGCGCAAAGACCCCTGAAAAAGGTAATAATCCATCTCTTCTTTCGGCAGCTATGGGTTAAATAGCAGAACAGATTGGGTTCTGCAGCCTTGGTTGTCAACCAGTCTACCGCAGAAAGAATGGCAACCTACTGCAGGAAAATATTCTGCATGGTTAGTCATAATTTAAAGGCGATATGTTCGCCTAAGTGTGTATCATGTACAGCAATTAACTGACTGACTGAAGGTTAAAATAATCTGCATTTGATTAACAAGTCATTGAATATTTTATTATTTTGATATTGTTCTGAGGATGATGCAAATAAACATCGAAGTATCAAGGAAAGCAGTTTTTATTTGATTTCAGTTATATATTGTTTACAATTGTGTAATTCACAATTCTTGTCCCGTTCCATTAAAATTGGTTGAAGATTAATTTGATTTTTATGGTTTATCAGCCTTTTATAGGTTATTTAAAGCCAGAAAATATTTTCAGATTTTAAAAAATTTTTGAGGTAATAGTGATTTACTGATACAAATTCTAAAAATTAACCCATAGCTGCCGGGGATAAGAAGTTGATTCATACTATTTTCAAGGGTGTTTACGCGAAAGTGAATATAACGAACTCACCAGAAATTGGAACTCGACTCTCTGATTTCCAAGTCAGGGCCGTTATCCACTACTCCACCTGCTCATCCAAGTTTACAGCACTTGGCATTCCTAAGCAGTCATTCGTTTAGGTATTGACCAGGCTCGATGTTGCTTAACTTCGGCGATCGTACACGGCGATCATACGTGATATAGCTGTAAGCCAGTCGGCTGAAGAGAAATGTATGTCATGGTTGAATTAAAACCAATATTATGTACGTGTTTCGTTGAATAGATTGTTGGTGCCGGTATAGTATGTAGCCTACTTCTTTGATTCTGGCATAATATGTTGCCAACCTGGTTTCAATGTGTCCTGTCTCAGTAAGAGTATAATTATAGATATAAGTATTAGGCTATTTATTAAAACTAATTATTTCCCTAACACTAATTCTAACGCTAACCATAACCTAAACTTAACCCTCATTTTTAAAAATAAAGCAGTTTTCTTGAAACTTTTATTTAGTTCTAATTGAAAACTAAATGATTAAATTTACGATTTCCAGTAAGCAAAATACTCTAGTGTATTTTAAACAAAAATTATATTGAATGGATTCTAAAATTTTGATTTTTTTTTTTAATTTTAAATTTTTCTACCATTTTTGAGCGATTGACAGATTTGTAAACAAAAGTTAATTTTCGGTTTAAAATTCTTGTAAAAATAAAATATACATCTGTGACACATTATTTTTTAGAAAATTAGCAAATTTAATGTTAAAATAATCGGATCACATATTTATAGCATGAAATTTAAAATAAAACTATTTTTAAACATACACAAAGTTGATCTTTCTAACCGTAGCTGAAATATGTTGACAGATCGAGATAAAATAAAAGTCTGGCGATCACAAGTGCCCTAATTGTACATTTTTTCTGGTAAAGGGGAGTAACCATGAAACAAATGACCTGTTAATTTACATTTATATAGAAATTAACATATAAAAAAATTTCAAATGTACATACACAAAAAAAAGTTGAAAATTATTTTAAAAATACGATGGCTAAATGATTTGAATTAAACTTTTCAATTTTCGATTAGTAAATATAGTCTTCACTATGTAACCTGCCAGCCTAACGTTACAAGAATTGGAAGAATTTTAAAAATGTTTTTAAAACTTTATAAATTATAATAAATAAAAAACAAAAATGGAAACAATTCTTTTAAAATGTCATTATTAATCGAAAATTATTTTTTTCTTTTATAGTATAATGTCTGACTTTATTTATTAAAGCAATTAAAAGCTTCTCTAATTAAATAATGTCATAGTTTTATTGCATTTTTTTATTTTACTATTCGGAGTAGATTTTCAGTAAAAGGAGCCAAATGGTTTTAAAAAATAATACATGATTTACATTCCCCAATGAGTCCTGCGTTTAAATGATAAAATCATTTTTGCCTACAGAATTTAATTTTTTAAAATTTCATGAATTTAAGTGGAGCGGGGTGTAACAGATGTAAAAAAATATTTTTATCAAGGTTTTAAAAAAATAATTTAAAAATTAATTTCATTCATTTGTGAATAAGTCCTGTAAGGTTAATTAAAATCCGACAATTATTTGATTTTTGCTAAAATTTCCAAACTAATGTGTTTGTCACCGGAATAAAACTGAGTTACGTAATATTACGTTTTCCATTGTAAACTCTCGTAACGATTTGGTTACCCGTTAACTCAAATTAAAACAAGATTTTTACCAAAATTTCGAACGTGTTAGAAAAGATTTATAAATTTTAAAAGTAATTAAAAATACTTTGATCTTTCCTCTTAACAATAATATAAACATTTTGATGGAAAAGTTCGTTTTTATTAAGTTTAGGGTCATGTTTATTCATACTATGCTGTTTTTTAGCGATTGAGTGGAGGTACCTACTTACCAGACAGTTATAATACTTCCTTATAGTACGCTTTTTAAGGTAGGCCACGTACTATATCAGTAACAGAATTTAGTGGGCCATATTCAAAAAGTCGGTGACATACTATACTGGCATCGAATTTTTTCTTCATCACTAAAACGGTGAATCCTGATAATTTGTGATACTTCTCTGCCCGGCCGGTTGGTTGGTTCGCTGGTTCGGGAACGGAGCATGCTGCGATGATGTCGAAACGGCATCAATTATGTTGGGGACGCTGGTCGTGATGATCTCGTCATAGTAGCTGGTCCTCAAGATGTCTATTACAACAACGAACCTACTGCCCACACTGTGTTTTGATCTCAGAAAGTCACGTTGTGCAAACCCGGTAGCCGTATTTCTACCATATCCAGACCGGACACTTGTGTACACTTGTGGTTAAAATAAAACAGTTACGGCAAAATTTAAAAAATGAATAAGTTCGAAGATGCCTGGCTGAGTTACGAAAGAAAGTCTTTAGAATAAAAAAAAATATTAATTACAAAAGCTGAAAATACAATTGTCGGAATGCCAGTTTACAATGGAGAGAGGATTCGTTTAAAAATATCAGAGCTTCAATCTTCAAATAAAAATGTCCTTTCCAAGTTTAATTAAAAATATCAGAGCTTTTCAAATTTCAAATAAAAATGTCCTTTCCAAGTTTCCTTAACAATATCAGAGTTTTTCAAACTATTCAGCGCTGTCAATTCTCCAGATAAAAAACACGTCTCTTCGGCTTTTATCAATCTTTACACAAACAGCCAAATAACAGAGCGACGTGGCGGCGGCGGTGTGGGGTCGTTTTATCCTTGTCGCCTGAAAATCTCTCTCCCAACGTTTTTTTTAAAAATTCCTTTCATAGCAGTGCGAACTTTTCATTAAGAATAATCAGAAATTTCTCCAAATAACTTTTAAAACAATAACGTTCTTTCGGGATTCTTATCGGAGGCGCATTATTCGACATTAACTTTGTAAGTTAATCGGCGGCAGGCTTTTTTATGTTTCTTTAAATCTTCAGCTACAAGTTCTGTGGTAGGCGACCAGTCATGGGTCGTGGCTCCCCAGTTGGGAACCTTTTCCACAGTCGTTACATTTCGACTGCAATTTCAACAACTACCCAGCCAACAACTACTTTTTTCTCGCTGAGTCTCCATTTTTATAGCCACCCCCAATCCTCTTGAGGGATCTACGCAACTCCAAGCTTTGACCAATGAGATCATTTTCCACCCACACGATTTACGAGGAGCCATAGTTTTCAATTTTCAACCCTTTTTTCCCAGGAATACATTTGCGAATTTAACCCTACCTGACCTCATCAAGTAAATCCTTACATTTTGTTATGACTGCAACCATTTTTCAAACTTCCACCTGCCCCAAAACAATTCGGAAGAAAACAAGAAGAAAAACTTTATTTTTCTCTTTTTTTCCAATTATCAGCCAATTTCTCTATTACCCGGATTTTATAAGTACATAATAATATTAAAAATAGTTTTTTTGCGTAAGCTCACATCGCAGATTACAATAAAGTGCAACTAACAATACCACTAATATCAATTTCTCTCACTCCGTTGTATTAAACCAAACAAAAAAAATATATATGTCGGCGGGAAATAGTGTTACACCCTCATTACTCTTTGAAAGATCAATCGATATACAGAGGAAAAAAGCCTTAAATTTCATGAAGTAAAAATTTAAATTCATAAATTAAAGTCTTTTCTCTCACTGTAATTCCCTGCGAACGGTTCCGCCTTGTTTGGGGTGAAATGATTAAAAAATAATAATAAAATAAACAAAATAACTGACTGAGAGTTTATATTTAAAAAAATTATTTCTCTTGTTGATTCATCTGAATTTTCTTAATTTCTTTTACAGTGTCTGGTCGACTATACGAGTACAACAAATTAACAAACGAAAGTCGTTGGGTACCTTCACCAGTAAAGACCAATTCAAAGATGACACCAGTGAATAATTTATTATAAAAATACCAAAAAAAACAAAAACAAAACAAAACAAAAAAAACCCAAAAAACAAAAACGAAAACAAAAGCCAAAAAAAAAAAAATACAAAAAACCTGTAAAGTGTTTCTTTTTGTATGATTTTATAATTAAAAATGTTATGATTAAACTATTTGAACAATACAAAATATTCCCTGTAGATTAAATTTTACATAATTTACCTATGAATTGTTTTCTCGGTAAATAATAGAAAAGTTGTTTTAAAAGTGTTTACTGAGGATGTAACTTCCTTAACAGAATTTCCTAATGTACTTAGACGATTATTGTTTTCTTGTCTTTGTATTAATTCGGCGCCTGTTGCCTCGCTGATGACAAGATGATCAAATTTCAAATCTAAATTGTTTGTCCCTCTAAAACCCTACATTTACTAGAAAATGTATTCATTTTTAATACAAGAAGCATAAAATAGCTTCAAAGGACTTATACTCTTTGTCTGTTATTCAGAGGTTGTTATCAGACAGAAATAGAAATTAGCCACGGTGGCCCAGATTTCATTCAAATTTTGTTTACACATTTAGCATTTTATCTTTTAAGTATCTCCACACACAAAAACAAGGTCTAAAAGAGAAGAGTTCGGTGAACAAAGAGGATAATATATACTGTAAAAGTGTGTATATATTTTTTAAACACGCTTTCATGACAAGCATGATAGTCGAAGAAGTCTATTTAAATCTTATATACACACTAATCTGAGATTTATTAATTGAACATTTGTAGGTAGAAAAGTTTAGTCTTTTGAAATACGCTATTCTTCTGCAATATTATTGATTTTGTTACTTTAGATGAGACATTGTCAACCAATATTATTTAGTAATTTGGTATCTGTCGTTTCGCCGACGGCAAAATTATCAAATTTTGCGTCTAAATTGTTTATCTATTTAAAACACTACATTTATTAGAAAATTTTATGATTAAAATATTCTAATAATAAAGAATATTCCTCGCAGATCAAATTTAATATTATCAACGTAGGAATTGTCTTCTCGGCAAATAAAAAAAAAGTTATTTTAAAAATATTTACTGAGGATATAGCTCCCTTAGGAAAATTTCCTAATGTACTGGACGACTATTGTTTTCTTATATTTATATCAGTTTGGCGCCTGTCATTTCACTGACAGCAATTTTCAAATCTAAATTGTTTGTCCGTTTAAAACACTATATTTATTAGAAAATGCATTCAGTTTAAATACAAAAGTCATAAAAATAGCTTCAAAGGGCCGTACATTTTACCTTATGCTCTTTGTCTGTTACCCAGGGATTGTTGCTAGACAGAAATAGAAATTAGCCACCGAGGCACAGATTTCATTTAAATTTTTTGAGCGCATTTAATTCAATGACAAAGCCAAAAATATTTCTATATAAAAAAGATTTTAAAAATAATTCTATTTAATATTGAATAATTTATCAAAAATTCAACAAAATCTCATCTGATTTTTTAGGGGTTTTCTTGTTTCCGACTTTGTGATTTAATTGTTCAACCCCGTGTAGCGGTTGTCCATACTAAAAGGGGGAGGATATATTATTCCAGTGTCTTATTTCCAACTCGGTGAAATTGTATGTGTATGCGTGTGTGCATGTATCTGTGTGTACATTAAATGGCACAAGCACATAGAGGCCACTCACGCACAACACAGACATGTATACGCTTGCTTGTAAAATCATACAGTGTGTGATGAAAAGAGTATCAGCTCTTCTTTTATAAGAATAGATGTAAGCGTCATTAATATAAAGACGAGAAACAGGCAGCAGTTGTTCACTATCTTATGGATTTCTGTTAAGTGAGTCATGTACTTTTGGAAACTATACACATAAAGAGAAGTTCTGAAATTCATTAGCTAATAAGACATATTTACAGGCATAAAAAATACCGCTAAAATTCACGCTTAGAATATACTTATTTGGATTAAATCTTTAGATATGTTTTGGTATTTCAGATATATATATTTCTTCAACCTAATCCGTAAAAATGTACAAATTTCTTAGATGAAGAACTACTATAATTCTTGGATGATGCTGAATAGGTGATAACAGTTAAAATTTGGCAGGAGACTGATTTTTTAATTTTTTTTAACAGTTATAGAATATCGATTTGAGAGTTGCAGACGAAAGAAAAACTAATCAGTGCTGAATAATTTCCTGTATTATAATTCTACTTGTCCCTCCCTTCCTTCATTAGTTCCTTACTTAGTTTGCCCGACCGTTACGTCCTGTCAGTACCTCATAAATAATGGGCTATTCCGTTTAGGTTGCGTGAACACAGAATCAACATATCAGAGAGGCTACTTGGTTTCAGTGAGAAAATGAAAAAAATGAAAGAAGGGAAGAGAGAAGAGTTTAACATCTGTTTCAGTGAAATGGAAAGTTACCTTCATTATTTATATTGTTCGAACTGCTGTCAGCATCCGTATTGCCATATTCACGACGTTTTGGCCGTTGTACGCTACGGCCTTCTTCGGGTGATTGAAAATTTGAACCAAGCCCTTTATTTTGATCACTGGAGTATATTGTTCTCTTTCCATGAGTCACGCCACTTCTGTATGTTCTCAAAGACACATGGCTCAGTGAATAAAAGTGGTGGTTAGATCCAGTGACTTAACCCAAAGAGTTGTGAGTTCAATACCCGGTTACAACAGAGGTGAACAAAAACTTGGAAAGTTGAATTAAAGGAAGAAAATTGATATTGAGTTTTTTTGGAAGAGCCACGTCACGTGGAACTAGAATAAGCTATCCCGATGGACAAAAGAAAGAATTCGGCTTGAAATTGCAATCACCCGGAGAAGGTCGGAGCGTACAATAGCCAAAACGTCGTGAATATAGCAGTACAGGTAAGTACAACAGTTCAAACAATGTAAGTAATGTAAATAATTGCAATACCTGATATTAGAAGAATAGACAAATATTAAAATGGAAAAAAACTGTCAATTTAAAATCTTTCCTTTTGTACACCCTTACTTATTAATAGTTTTATTAATAAAAATGTTTGTAAGATAGGTTTTCGGCTAGTATATATTTTTCCATGTAAGCTCATGGATGTGCGGTTGGTGTAATAGTTGACGGTTCGGAATGGTAAATCGGCGAGCCGAGTTCGAATTCATTCAACTTCGAATTCAAAATCGGAAGGGCAGACTGGGCTGAAGAAGTCTTTATTTGCAACCAGTCTAAAACAAGAAAAACTATAAAACTCGGATAACTGGTCATCTAAGGTAACGTTCCCCAATCACTGGGCCGTGAACAATTTGGTATCTGAACTCTTCCACTATCACCAGGTCAGTGGAAAAAAATATTCTTGCACGATACTGGTTGTTGGGGACTGCAAAGAGGTTCGGGACCGATGGTCTAAGGGAAGCAAAACTCAAATAGAAAACCAACCTTTCTTCAGAGGCTGAGGATGGTGCTAATTACCCCAATGAAACAATTTGATTACGGAAACCTTACCAGAGGTAGTATGTATCAAGAGGAAGATTTCATTAGAAACAAACAAAAGAGTACTAGATTGTTATGTGATATCCGTCCTCCTATATAACAGTGAATGTTAGACGATCTCCTCAAAGATGAAGAAACGATTTAAAGCAACAGAAACGGAGTTTTACAAAAGGATGCTGAGGATACTGTAGACTGAACATGTAAGCAACGGCAGAATTTAATAGAGGATGGAAACGAAGAGGAAAATTATACTTAGCGTCTGGAAGAGACTGTTGAGGTTTCTGGGACACGTAGTGAGGCGAGAGGGCTTGGAGAATAATACTTATAGGACGCAGACTAAACTTTGGAGTAGATAGACTAAACTATCGCCCGGTCTCACACTCCACCCACGTCTATTGAACAGGTGAAGAGGCTCATCCCTTGTTCCTCGTTTAGGACGTGGTTCCCGGCTTTTTCTTTTCCAATCTATTCACTCTTACGTAACCCCCTGCACACCAGTGGCCTTACCGCCTTGCTCGGGGTGACATGATTAAAAAAAAAAATGGAAGGAAAGGGAGACAAGGAAGCAGCGTGAGACATACTTGATGGGCTTGAGCAAGTGGATGGCGGAGCGTTGTTTGGGAGAGATACCAATAGGCAAAATGTTGAGAGCCACAAGGGATAGGGGTAAATGGGAGTCATTGAAGAATATTTTGCATTTGATTATTTTACGTTCGGTTTCTCAAAATAAAAAATAATAAATATGAGCAAAAATAGTTGTAGTTTAAATAAAATAAAAATGATGATTTACATTCACTAAGGACTTCTGCTTTTAACTAAACAAAAAAAAATTTGGATGAAAACTTAATTTTTTGAAATTTCATGAATTTAAGTAAGTGGTGGAGGTAATATATATATATATATATATATATATATATATATATATATATATATATATATATATTATATTTTTACCAATATTTTTTTAAAAAACAAAATTTGAAAAATAATTTAGTTTTAAGATTTTTAAAAATAATAATTTCAAAAATAAAATTTATTTGTGAATAAATCCCGGAAGTTTCTTTAAAATTCGACAATAACTTGATTTTTACAAGAATTTCTAAATCAATGTGTTTTTCAATGGAAGAAAAAAAAACACAAATCGTAAATATTAGGTTTCGAATGTGCCAGAAAGGATTAAAACGTTTAATAAAAGAATAAAAAATACATTTGTCTTTCTTCTTAATAATAACATAAACATTTTGACGAAAAACCTTTGTTTTTATTAAGTTTCAAGCTTTTTTCATCATGCTATGTTGTTTTTTATTTTTTGTTTTATTTTTCAGCGAAAAAGTGGAGGTGCCTTTGTAGTTCATACTTATTATCTGTTCTGTCATGTTAAAACTGGCTGAAGTGATTATATCAAAGATGAATGAAAATTAGGATTATGTACGATTTTTCTTTGAATGCATTGTTTCTTCAGCACAAAAGCTGAAAATTTTGTGAATCCGGAATAGTTTTTTCTGCCTTCCTCGGGGAAATGTGAAATTGCAATAATTATACCGACTGATATCAGTAAATGTAACGGGGAAAATAAGCTTACTTATTAATTAAATGATCAAGAAAAATGATCACATGTAATCACCTTCCCCATCAGAACCAAAAGTAGTGACTAATATGTCTGTTTCTCCATATTTCTGAGATTAAGTATTGTAACTATTTACATTGTTCGGACAATTGTTCTCATTTCTATATTAACGACATTTCGGACGTTGAACGCTCATTTCTTGAGACTGAAACATCGTAAATATGGCAACAAAGATGAGGACAACAGTCGGAACAATGTACATTTGCTCATTGGATAAAAGCGTTGGTAAATGACTTAACCCAAAGAGTTGTGAGTTCAATACCTGGCTACAGAAGCGGTGAACAAAAAACTTAGAGCTGAGTTAAAGGGAGAATAATAAAACAATCAGAAGTGGCATGACTCAAAGTACGAGAACAATCTTCCCTAGTGTTCGAAATAAAGGGTTCAGTTCGAAATTCTTATCACCTGAAGAAGGTAGGTTCAACGGCTGAAAAGTCGTGAATATGGCAACAAAGATGGGGGACAAGGGTTCATACAACGTAAATAATATGCTTGTTTCAAAATAAATTTGTATCTAATAATTTCAGTTCTTCAAAAACCTGCTTTTTGCCTGAGCTAGTAAAACAAAATCAGCTGACAAAATATCTAATTCATCACGCAGTCTCATATCTTGATACTTGCACTAAATAGTTTAAATAAGAAGTAGACTTCTCAGTATTGGCAGATAACTGCTTTATTTTCCTCCCATTTTCAATTCGTTCTTATAGATGCTAAACCCCATCGCTCCCAGTGGAGCGAAGGCCATCGACGACTTTTCGGCATCGACGAATTCTGTGACTTGTCTTTTTTTACAGATAGGGGTTTTGATTTATCCTATTTATCCCGCAGGTGTGGTAGACTGGTGGGCAACCAGGCTATAGAACGCAATCTATCTTGCTATATAACCCATAGTTAGAGAGAGAAGAGATGGACTAATACCTTTCCCAAAGTTATTTGCGCGTAAGTGAATGCAAAGAATTCAACTGGAATTCGAACTCGGCTTTCCAATTTCTCATGCCGAACCGATATATATATATATATATATAGGCATATATTATTACTATAAACGATATTTGAAGCGGGTACAAGTAAGAAGATATCACGGTTTTTAGACAGTGAAATCAATGTTTACCAGTCAAAAGTCTTGTTAAAATAAAACTTACCATTCTATACATTCCCTTTAATTTAAGAAACTAGGTTAAAGGGGAAATTTGAGAAACCAGGTTATTGAGGGGCATATTTCTTTTAATAAGACTTTCAATCTCTTGGCTGGTAAATATTAATTTCACTTTAAAGCAAAAAAAAAAAAAGAGGATGTCTGCTCAAATAAGTGAACTCATAAAAGATAATTTTTTACGTTATAAGAAATATCATCATCAGTCCTCATGGTTTTCGTACCGCTGCGCTTTTGAGCACCTGGCCACCTCGAGTCCCTCCAAGTAAATTGGTTCGTATCCATTCTTGCGTAGCGTGTCATGGGCAAAGTAGACCTGGCAGTGTCATTCCTCTCCAGTTCAAACCTCAGCCGATATCCTCCGACCTAAATAATCGCATTGATCACGATTATTAATTCCACGGAGGGAACCCTCCACCCCGGCTGTTAATTCTAGTCTAGGAAGCTCACCACCCAAAATAAAGCCGTGATAAAAAAAAAATCAGTTTATTGATTAAAATTATGTAAGTTTAAATACTTGAAAAGAATATGAATTTTGAGAAAATAATGTTCCTTGTTTTTCTATAATTGTAAAATATTTATAAATCTATTTGGTAACAGGATCATTTTTGTTACCTGCAGGCAGCACGTGAAAAAACATATGTGAAATGCTTATAAAATATTTTCATAAAGCAATAACCCTACCCAGGACCAAATCTATGATACGCTCCGCCACCTCTACTACTTCTGATTTTTTTCATAAGGCAGTATTCATATAAAATACAAATTTTATTTCAACCTAATTATGCACAGTAATGAATCATATGCAATATAGGTGAACAATTCAATTAGAAAAATTGAAAATAAATACAATGTATCGAAAACCAAATTAAAGAGATGTCATGAGAAATCATTCCATCTTAAATAAATAAAAAATGTTTTACAGCAATTTTTAACATTAAGATTTTTCTTGTTAAAATGTTGAATAATTTTAATATATTCAACGTTACAGATAAAAAAAATTCACGGATTTGGACAAAATCCGCGAAAATGTTCCATCCTTTAAAATTCAGTTGAGTTTAATTTAATTTGTAACACTTACATAAGCAGATAGAAAAGCAAATGTTGATAAGATACCCCGGGCTTCCAATCAGACTTGGGCTCCCCCAGTTGGCTGTTCGCAACGTTCCTGACCCTACCCTATTCTTAAGGTTATTTTTGTTTATCATGGTACCCTCATTTTATAAAAAAGTTAAGCACACGTGAATCTTTTTTTAAATTTTGAAAAATTCATTGAACATTAACTTTTTATCTATTATGTTTGCTTAAATTATATCAACAGAATTATTTAAGCAGAAAAAAGAAATTTTTTTTTATCCGCTTGTACTATATTTTTTGTAAGGAGATTCTCTATTATTATTTTTTTAAGTAATTTTATTTATTCCCCTTCAGGAAGTGTTAATCTTATTAAAGCTTTATCAGAACCACATCGCCAACGGATTTCAGGAATCAATTACATATTGGTACCAGATTGGCTAGAGGGCCCTTTCTGCCCTACTATTTTACTCATAGCCGGGGAGAAAGCGAGAAGGATTCTTGCTTTTCCCATATTGAACACAAACTATTATCTCTTCTAGAAATTGAACTTGGCATGCTAATTTCATTTTATGAGCTGTTCACCATTAAGCAATTATTGTCTGCATTTAAATTAAATAATTGGCACTTTGGGCTTTTCTTTTTGCTGATGACCATGCATTCGGTCTTGTTGCAGTTTATTTGTAGTTCTTTCTTGTCACCCTCTTCAGCTACCTTCTGTAGGAAGTCTTGTAGTTTTCTTTCCGTGTCTGCTATCAGCACTGTATCATCTGCGTACCTTATGTTGTTCAAATTGTGGCCTCCAATGACGAATCCTGGTGTTTAATGTCATTATTAGAATTAATGAAGTAATTCGAATAGTTTATATCAATTTTTACTGGGTCGGAAGAAAGGTCCGTAGCGTTGTTAAGTGAATTCTAAAGACAATATTTCGATATCAGTAAATTTGTTCAAACACATATGCCATTTTGTTCACTACCTTTTACTATCTTTGAGGTAGATTCAGGATTCCATCTTCCTAGAACTTGGCATTTTCAATCTGATGGTTTAAGTAGTTTTACTGACTTTTGGAGAGTTAAAGTTCTTCCCATTAAGAGAATTTTGTAGGAATGGAAATAAGGAATAATCTGAAGGTGTAAGGTCAGGTGAATATGGCGGGTGAAGCAGGACAGCCCAGTCAAGCTGTACCAATTGCTGTCGGGTTGGCTAAGTGACTTGAGATTCGGTATTGTCGTTACTAAAGACGACACACTTCTGACTGGCCAATTGCGGATGCTTTTCGTCGATTACGCACTTTAATCGGATCATTTGTCTGGATTTTTTAGTATGATTTTGCAGACAGAGCTCGAAATACACAATGTTCTTTCAACTGGCCAGATACATAACATCGACTTCTTCGGATACAGACCGGATTTGGCAATGGTTAACAGTGGCGTATTTTAATTTCGCCGGGACCTTTCTCGCTTCATCTTGATGTAAACACAGTATTCTTCAATTTGCTAATTTTTTGAAGAAAAAAAAAAAAGAAAACAAAAAAAAAAAAACAAAAACAAAAAAAAACAAAAACAAAAAAAACACAAAAAACAAAAAACAACAAAAACCAAATAAAAATGAGTCATTTATGTTGCGTCTAGACAAAGAATGGCCAATGGAAATGCAACTTATTCATTTTTCTTCGTTAAACTGTGAGCCACCCAACTACCGAAGTGTTTGCAAATGTGGAGTATCTCTGCTATGTCTGGTATTATGTGACGAAGATGAAATTTAATTTAATTTCAGTTAGGTCATTATCAATGACTATCAGTTGGAACATTCTCGGTATTTCAAATCAAAATTTCCACTTCTGATTCGCTAGAATCAAAACCACTTAAAACCAGTACTCTCAGCTATAGTACCATCTCTATAAACGACACACATAATTTTTTATTTCTTTCTTTCAAGAAATAAAAGAGAGCGAGTGACGAAAATGCATCACATTTTCTTCCATTTTCACTTTAAACTTAAAAAAAGAAGTATTTAAAATCCCTAATCCAGACACGAATCGTATAGAGAGAAACCTCGGAATGACACTTTTGAGAATATGAACATATACCATAAATTTCAGTCATATTTGAAACGAAATCGCGTGTTCAAACGCCACCCATTAAAAAGCTATACAAACTTTTATTCCAAACCCAATGTCTATTTGTCAGCGAGCAGAATTAGGGAAGAAATGAGCACGCTGTCGGAAGTACGAAAACATATCTATTATTCAGAACATGGATATTATCTTAACACTTATATTGATGTCTGCATACAATCATATTTGCCAACGATATCTTCGCAAAAAAAAAAAGAAAAATTACAATTAGATATGACGCACTTGGTATCTGTGCGTGCCCGTGTAAGCGTGTGACATGCATGACGAAAAGGGGAAATTTTAGATAGATAGATATGAAGAGGGTGATATATATATATATATATATATATATATATATATATATATATATATATATATATATATATCAACCATTTATGACTATCCATTTCTAGACATCTACAACATTATTGTCTACATTCACAATATAAAAAAACTAATGATCGATAACACAACTATCCTATACGAAGAAAACAACAAAAACAAACTACAGATTCTCGAGGCAATATTCATTAAAACGCTTAAGCCGTCAATTAATAGAATCAGCTATGAATACTCTAGTAATGTTCTAAAATGTTTGTAAAAATAAACAGTTTTTTTTATGCTTTAACACGTGCATGACCATGACATTATAACATATAAAAATTTCCATTTTGGATAATTCTCACGTTCTAATGAACGCTAGCAATTTGTCATCTGTTATATTTGAAGCAAAAAAAAAAAATTACTGTAATTTTTAGCAACACATTTTTGCGGTTATGTTTTGTTACCATAATTCACACCCCTGAAGATGATCTCGGAAAGAGGTTGAAAGTACTTGCGTACATTGAGAAATGAATGATGACAACATTTGCCAACGTTACAGCTCATTTCTGACATCTTTTAATTATAATACGCGAAAGATTATCGTGAGTATGAACACATTTTATTAAAAATAAACAGACACAATGTTTGCGATTTATTTAATCTGACATGTTTAAAAGAAAATTTGCAGCCTAAATACACACACACAAACACACACACACTCATATATATATATATATATATATATATACACACACACACACACATATATATATATATATATATATATATATATATATATATATGGAGATCGAGATAATCTGGGTATGAAAGACTTTCTAAAAGAATATACTGACTATTGACGATTGAAAAGCATTGTAACGAATGTTATATGACCCTGTATTCCTTGAAATCTTTTAAAATCTGACTCGTAATTCCAAAGGAAAATTATTACATGAAGACAAGGGACTTGAATAGTGATAGACAATAAAGTACACATTAAAAAATAGGTGAAAACCCTAATAGATATACATATATTTATATCTCTCTTTTGTTCCCACGCGTAGTCACATCAACGTAAACAAACCTACTCCGATGATATCGATGATGACGAAATGCCAGCTATCTATCTATCTATCTATCTATCTATCTATCTATCTATCTATCTATCTATCTATCTATTTGAGGAGAATGGTCACGTTTTATACTCATGAAAAAAATCTTAGAGCCTGATGATTTGTATTAAACATTTTAATCTTTGTTTAGTCTTCACTTAATGACTTAACCTAACGCAAAGTTTTGAAGAATTTTGAAAAGAATTTAAAAAAATTCCTGAAGCTACAAATTATTATAATTTATAAAAAGAAAAAATGAAAACAATTTTTGTAAAAATTCATTATTTGTCAGAACATTTCTTTCTTCAGACAACTATCTCCTTAATATATATTATTTATAAAAGCAATTAAAAGCTTGTAGAATTAAATAGTGTCATAGTTTTATTGCATTTTTAATTTACTATTCGGGGTAGATTTCATGAAAGTGACAATTGTCTGAAAGTGGCAACTGTTGGAAAAAAATGACGATTTACACGGACTCCCGTGTTTCTAGAAATTGAATGAAATTAAGTTGGAAGAGGGTAACAGATGTAAACAAAAATATATTTTTACCAAGATTTCATAAAACAATAATTTCATAAATAAATTATTCTATTTGTGCATAAGTTCTGAAAGTTTCATTAAAATCCGACAATTATTTGATTTTTGTAAGAATTTCCAAATTAATGTGTTTTTCACCGGAAAAATTCTCATAGTTAACTTTTGTTCCACGCTGACACAGAAAAAGAAAAGAAAGATTTTTAACTAAAATTTCGAACATGCTAGGTTTAAAAATATTAAAAAATATTTAAAAAGAATACTTTGGTCTTTATTCTTATTTATAACAGAAACATTTTAAAAATTAAACTCTGTTTTTGTTAAGTGTGGAGCCTTTTTTCGTTATGCTCTGCTGATTTTTAGCGAAAAAGTGGAAGTATTTAAGAATAACACTCATAAACAAAACAGGTTATCACTTCAGTTCATATATATAATAAAAACAATTAACCATCTGTAGAACCACTCACACACAAAGATATTAAATTACACCAAGCTTCATATAAATAAGAAAAAGATCGGGAAACAACAAAAGAGAAGAAAAAAAGTCACTGAGAGTGATAACATCACATTGGTACCTTCACGAAGTCGGCATAACTCTGCTTAGTTAAGTGACAAACTTCTCCTCATTAATCCTATTCAGGATCTATCTCTATCTCCATATCGAGCACTTTATGACAAAAACCCTGCATGCCAAAATATCTTTCTATCAGTAAACCACTATAACTCTTTGCGCCTTCTTGTGCTGATGTTTTCGACTGATATAAAGTGGAGTCTGCTAGGAAAGTTGGGTCACTGTGTCGTGGCAGACAACTTTTCTCGTCAAATCCTTTCTTGTACATTCATAAATTAACCGTTTGTGTACTGAATACTGCTGCCATATCTGATCTGGTGCTCCTAATATGTTTTGAAAGGGTCACTAACGTTATCCATCCTGTTCTGGCATCTCGACTTTCTCCCCGACATGACGTGGCTTCCATATTCCCTCTTTTCTACACATATTTTCGTGGCAATTGTTCTGATGAGCTTTAGTTCCCCGACTGCGTGAATTTATTGTAAGGACAATTTACTGCCAACGGTTTTTGCAAAGAGATAAATATATACAACCAACAGTTTCTTAGAATAAGAAGTGTACTTCTGCCGTCAAAAATGACAACGAAATTTTTGAAAAAATTATATATATATATATATATATATATACAGAAGCCTAAGAAAAGGTTTTAACCAGGAGAAATAAACTACACTCAATTTCAAAATTTAAGTACGTAATCCCAACTCAACATAAATAAACATTATTTGGAACTTGTAGGAAGTACGTTTTCCATTTACTAGTTTTAGTGCTTCTATTTGATTTTCCATGGATTTGATCTAGTTATCAACAATCGTCTAATCCATATTTTGCCACTCCTTTAGCAAAGTTTCTTTAAGGGTTGCCACTGACGTGATTTAGGTTGCACACGCTAGAAGTGCTCTACTTGAATCATGCAAGGACCTTGGGCTACCCATGGCGTTGACTTGATTCTTTGCAATTCCTTCTAGACCTTATGCTACTTTTGGACCATTCAACAGCTCGTCAACAAGAATCAGCTCAGATTTCCCTCCAAACCAGACAGCGTCTCACATCATGACTTCAATCTGTCGCCTGCAGATATTCAATGTTTCAAATTTAATTCTGATTTCTCCAAACATAAACCCGTCTCGAATTTGAATATTGGCAAAATTTACTTTCATCTGACCAAATTACTGACTGCCAAAATTAATAATCTTTGATCTTGAATTCACTCGACCAGTTCATACGCATGTTCTTGTTAACTTCTGAAATCAAGGGCTTCTTTTTTGCAACTCAATACATTTCCATGCTGATAATAACATCTTTGACGCTTTGACGACGGTTTCTGATGACTCTCCTTTTCACCGCCCCTTTTTGCTCGCTCAGACACAATGCTTGGTCATCCTTAACGTTGATCCACACGATAATGGCATTTTTCATTAAATTTATTGACAATATTATTAACCGTTTGATGATTAATCTGCAAAAACCTAACAATTTCTCTAATTGACTTGCCACACTGATGCCATCCTATTATTTGCCTTCATTGAAAATTCACCAAAGTCCTTACTTCTGCGAACTTTCATTGCAAAATATAAGTCAATATCTTTCATAGATGAGAGTAGCTTAATATTACATAGGGCAAAATTGCTGTAATCAAGGGTGGCTAAAAATTTATCATAGCCCACTGTATATATACAAATAAATGCACAACGATCTTATTATAATAAAGAGAATATATATATATATATATATATATATATATATATTTCACCACTCAATGACCTAATTATTAAAGAAAAATAAAATAATAATAAGGTACTGTTAAAGATCAAACACGCGGCAAGGGCTTTCATAACTGTTAGTAAAGTTTAATAACTGGTAGTAAAGAGAATGAATTGAATCTCTAATGAACTTAACTCATGCAACAGCGACGCGGCCCTAGTGTATCTCTCTCCATATATATATATATATCCATCAAGTCTCTCTCTCTCTCTCTCTCTATATATATATATATATATATATATATATATAACGGTCTTTATTATAATGGGAGGATAGTTTTAAGCTATTTTAGCAGTATCGGTAATTGCATAAAGGTTTTGGTCATTGTGCCTTTTCTTTGTTGTGGACTTGTGAGAGAGTCTTTATGGAATTAAGCCACAGCACATAAATGGACACGATTAGATAGTTATTGTTTGCAGATTTTCATTAACTAACAAACAGAGGCAGTGAAATTGGAGATATTTTCTTGATAAGAAATACGCCCTCGGCCCACATGACGTCGAGAATGTTCGAGGTTTAATGGCCGATTTGACCTCTTCATGATGCTTCGTTGAGGCTTTTGGGAAGATGGATACGGCAGAAAAAGTTCATAGACTCTCGAAAAGACATAAAAGATGAAAAGGACTTTCGCAGAAGGAGGCGGTTCCGCTGTGATCAGATACACTCTAAAACTAAAAGCCGTATCCCACGTTTCTAAAGATCTATAATTCGAACCAAAAATTAAGAGGCAGAAAAAAGCTTGAAAGTAAAGAATAGTTGCTTCTGAAAGGACAATATCTATATTCGAAGAAATTTTTTAACGGCAAACATACAGATATGGCTATCTATGCTCGAGAGATGACTTTCTTCAAAGTATACTACACGTCTATATATTGGGTTGTCCGGAAAGTTCATGCCGGTTTCTAGTCGTTCATATTCCAACACGTTAGAACACGTCAAATTTATCGACAGATATAATGTAAATGCATTTCAGATCAGAGCACACTTCAAACTATCTGTCAAGAAAGAAAGTTTGAAATTACTTAATTCGTATCAATTTCGATTCTTATGAAAATAGAAGATTATAATGTGCATTTTAGACATTTTATGTATTTTTTATTACCGTAAAAGAAAAAAAATCGCAAACAACAAAAAAGATATGCACTTGTACGGTGAAGGTGCTTCAGCTGATAGAACTGCATGGAAGTGGTTGGCTAAGTTTAGCGCAGAAAGCAATGGCAACCTCCTGCGGGATAATCTTCTGCCCAGTCAGTCATGTCTCTTTCGAGACATGATCGCCCAAGCGTGTATCACGTATGGCACTTAACTGACTGAATTGTAGCCTTATTGATAAAGAGCGCTCAGGCAGACACTCCCACTACAGGTGACGACAAAATCAAGGCATTGATTGTGAATAACTCGCATTATGCAATGTGGGAAATGGGCAGAAACACTAAATTTATCAAAATCCACCATCCATGAGCACTTAGTGAAGTTTGGGTACTCAAAGCATTACGATGTTAGGATACCACATTATCTGAGTAAAAAGAATCTTTTGAGTTGCATTTCTGTATGTTGTTTGATGTATAACCGCAATAAAAATGCACCCATTTTTAAGCCTATTTCGACAGGTGATAAGAAATGGATAGTTCACAACAGAGTTCAGCAGCATAGATCCTGGGATAAGCAATTTTAGCCACCCCCAAAGCAGATTTTTATCCTAAGAATGTCATGCTGGGCAACTGGTCGGATTGGAAAGGAATCCTGTACTATGAGCTTCTGCTAAGTGACCAGACGATTGACTCTGAAAAGTACTGCTCACAACTGAACGAATTAAAGGTAGCAATTCAAGAAAAAATGTCTAGAATTGGTGAACAGGAAAGGTGTCTTTTTCCATCAGACCTCATGTTTATTTGGCAAGGCGACAAAAATTGTTGCAGCTTGGCTGGGATGTGTTACCCCACCCATTATATTCACCAGACATTGCTCCTTCAGATTTTCATTTATCCAGGTCCTTGCAAAATAATCTCAATAGGAAAAAATTATTCTTTGGATAACATAAAACAAAAAACTTAATGAATTCTTTGCTAAGAAACCGTCGAAATTCTGGGAAGACGGAATCTTTAAGTTTAAGGAAAAAATGGAGAAAAGTTATGAAACAAAACTAAATTTTAATTTTCTTTAAAAATCGGCATGAACTTTCCGAATAACTCAATAGATTCATTGCAAGTACAATGTCAATGTTAGATAGTGGGGACTTCCGCATACTAATTCACTGAACTTTCCTAGGCTTGAAATTGATCTTCATTTTTACAGATTATCAACTATTTGTGGATTATTTAAATCCGAAACATATTTTGGATTTTATGAATATTTTTATTTTCTTACGAGTAAATATAGCATTAACAATTGTTTTTAGAATAAAAATGATTTTCCAGATAAACTCCTATTATTTAACTCATAGTTTAGGAAGTAGAGTCATACATTTTCCAAGTATATTTGCACGTTAGCGGCACGAAAAAAGAAATAAGAGAGATGTATTAATTATATTCACTTTCGCACAAATACCCTTGGGAAAAGGTATGACGCTATCTCTTCTTCCTCTAGCTCGGGAGATAGGCCGAGTAGAACGAAAATTTTAAAATCAAACCCACGTAATAAAGAGGAAAATCAATTTCTGATTAGGCGGATTGTCTAAGAAAAGAACAACTCTGAATTCAAAACTGGCTAAGCGGCTCTAGTGAGGCGCATAATATACACGTTATGAAATACACAATTAACTTCGTAGCCGGTGTGTAGATGCTGTAATCTCGACAGATGTTGATAAATTAAAAATCCCAGGTAAAATTCTGATGCCAGTACAGGGTGACAAAAAACAAAAAAAAAAAAAAAAAACAAACGAAAAAAAAAAAACAACAAAAAAAAAAACAGAGCCTATAAATTTTTAATAAAACTGTTAATCACTGAGACGACGCAGAGAGATAGATCACGATGAACAGTGGTTCCAACAAGACGGGGCCACCTCCCAACGAGATCGCGATTTCAGAAAAGACTAGGAAGTGTGACGTTGAGTAAACATGTTACTCACCGGACTTCAACTCCACCACCAGGTCTTTTATTTGTGGGAGTATCTCAAGAATAATGTATACCAGAACAACCCTCAAACGATTAGTGAACTGAAGGCAGCAATCACAGCAAAAATCATGGAAATCCCCAAAGAGGAATGTGTCCGACTAATTGACAATTTTGCGCAACGTTTGCAAGTTTACCTCCAATGTCGCGTAGCCCATTTGGAGGATATTTTGGAAAGATCGTATCTTTTATGCAAAGTAAGTACTTTTACTAAAATTTTTGGGAATGATTGTACATAGATTGAAGTGTAAATCCAACAAGTTTCTTGAAAATAACTGGACGTTTGTAGAATTTATAATAATATTTATGGGTTCTATTTTTTGGGGGTGGGGTGGGGCCAATTTGTATTTTATTTCTTAGCTATCATAAAAGCTTCACTTATTCAAAATTACTTAGGTATGTAATCCATGGGATCATGGATGACATTTATTAAACAAATGTTTCAAAATGGTTATTACATATATACTAAAATAATATGACATAATATATATTACATATATACATAAGAAACAATTCGATTATATTTTAATATATATATTTCGTGTATAAATAGATGCAGGGATTACCATTCAAAATATTAAATAAAAGTTGATCATTAAAACTTTCCTATATTCTGTTCAAAATATTCATTTCAGAGGCGTATCAAAAGGGCTTGGCTTTTACATTTCGGCTTTTCTTTTCACAGAAGAATTTGGGCTCTCTCACACTTTGTTATTGTTGATTGTGAGGCAACGAAGATGAGAAAAGGACAATCATGAAAGTAATAAATGCGCTTTTTGTAATTTTGTAAGTTTTTATCTAAAATCTTTTTGCTCAGACTTTGGCACTCAATTTCTATGTTGTGCATTGAAAATCAAGAGAGTAAAATTTTATCACTGGTAAAGAAACAATGTATTACTGACAGAAATGGCTTATATGTATTATAGTTTGAAACACACACACATACACACACAAAACACACACACACATTTATATAAAGAAGTAATGGATTTTTATTTATTGATCCGGCAGATTTTATCAATTCAAACGTTATTTTGAGTGGATAAATATACTGTTTAATAAATGACTAGAGCGTCTACTCAAATATGAGTATCTAGTAAAATAACGTTTAAAGTGATAAATTCTGTCGGATTAATAAATAACAACTTCTTAGAATAACTGAGTCAATATAAAATTTCGAGAATCTATGACGAAAAGAATATCGCCTCAAATCACTCTCTAGCCTTAACTGATCGGCAAAAGTTCTTTGTAGCCGAGCCGGTCTAAAGCACGTCGGATTTAAACACGGTTTCCTATCTATCTATCTATCTATCTATCTATCTATCTATCTATCTATCTATCTATCTTCAGTTCGAAATTCCTTTATCATTATCGACAGACACCTGTAGAAGTCCGGAGTGCACAACGACAGTAAGGTTCCAATTATAACGTTAGTCTATATGTAAATAATGCAAATTATATGTTTTTTGTTTAGGTGTGACAGTGAGTTGTTGGAAAGTAGTGTCGACTGCTTTTGTTATTGATCCGTAAGAACAACTGCTAAACTCTGATAAAAATCGTTAAAAATAGTTTTTGCTTTTCATTAGATACATTTGAAACTTTTCATTGTATATAATTTACACTTACAGGTAATTTACTCTGTTATACGCGTTATACGTATTTTATTTGTGCGACATCTAACGGTAGAGAATATTAACCAAAGTCGGATATGACTGAGGAGGCCATCATACAATTTATTTTAAAAAATTAAGTAAATCCTTTGCTTTCAATTTCTAATCAATTCTCATTTGGAAAAAAATGCGATAAATGACAATTTTTGTTTCATATAGAATCTAATAATATAGCAGATATAATAATATAAAATTGCTATGAAAATATTTTCTGTTTCCCGTATTTAGTATTGATAAAGAATTATGACAGTTTGAACGAACAGGGGCCTTTTAATGAGTTGTCATATATATATATATTTGTTTGTATATGTGTGTATATATACGTGTGTAAAAATTTCAGCTGGAGTATATATGTAAAAGGACAATATAAAAAAAGATAAAAAGAACACTTATTTTAGCTGACGTGTTTCGTCCTCTGAGGAATTTTATCAAGGCAAATGCAAGGATTATTGTTTTTACAAAATTTTGTAGTTAGGAACGCTCAAAAATAATCATCAGGTTAACTGAAAAGTATGGAAGATACGACATGACACAATCTAATATCTAATTGGAAAGTAGTGCCTACTGATTTTTATTATTGATTCGTTTGTAGGGTCAAAAATTTATTCACCTGACGAGAGTCAACTTTGGACTCGAAACATAAATGCCATTATGAACACTAAATATATTATACAAAAAGAAAGTAATATTAATAATAATAATAACAAAAAATCTACACTTTAAAGAAAACGTTCATGGCTTCTCACACTTTTTCACCTATATATATATATAGAGAGAGAGAGAGAGCGAGAGAGAGAGAGAGAGAGAGAGAGAGAGAGAGAGAGAGCGATAAAAATATATATATAGTGATGTCAAATCCGTGAATGGCGAGGATAATCCAAAAAGACATATTTAATATAAAATATTAAGTTATAGATATGTATAGTTTAATAGATCTGTGTGAGTATTATCCAGAGCAATATGGTATACATAAAGATTAACTCAACACATCTTCTAAAGTAGTTATAAATTATAATTAATTTCAATGAACTAATAAGTTCATCTCTTCAGACCACGTTTTATTTGGCATGAATATTTTCCCAGAATATCCCTGAAATTTCTTAAAGGAAATTTTTTCCTTAAAATTTTTTTGGATAATCTGGGAAAATATTCATAGCAAATCAAACGTGGTCTGAAACGATGAACTTATTAGTTCATTGAAACTAATCATAATTTATAACCTCTCTAGATGATGTGTTGACTTTTCCTTTTATATATATATATATATATATATATATATATATATATATATATGCATTGCGTAGCCAATGAAAGCACCCAGTCAAAGGATGACCGGACCAACTCTAGTCGAACGAGTTCCAGTTATGTGGTTGCTCACTAATCAATTCATCGAATTTAAAAACTAACTCAAACTTTTATATTTACTTAAAATTGCTATCCTTTCATCAGGTGGCAAAATATGATGTCTAAATGAAAAAACAAAAAAAAACAGTATATAAAAATTGAATAGTTTTCCTTTGCATTAAAGTCGCTTAGATGAATTGACAGGTAAAAATTAAACTTCCGGCAAAGATAAAGCATAAAGTTCGCAGGTGTTTCACAATATAAGAAGTCGGATGCCATAGTTTTATTAATTTCCGTAAGTTACTACAACTTCACACCTGATACAATTATCACTCTCGTTGCTTAGTTACAGTTGACTTATACATGACAAATGATGCACTTAGTTATTTTTAGAAGTAGAATATTTCTGAAGCTATCTGTTCAGCTGGAACTGAATGAATAGGATTTAAAAAAAATGGAAAAATAGAAAACTTTCTCTTTCTTTCTTTTTTCCTTTCTTTCTTTTTCTTTTCTTTTCTCTTCCTTCCTTCCTTCCTTCCTTCCTTCCTTAATATTTACTTCCATTCTTTTATCTAATTCACATTCATTACTGTTATCAATGGTAACATAAGTAAAATTCAAACAATCAAAATTACAACATCGGGATGTGTGGATTACTCAAAAATTCAAAACAAAACAGCAAAAAGTTAACATATATTTTTCACAAAAAATAAAAAATACATGTATCAATATATATATATATATATATATATATATATATATATATATATATATATATAAAGTAGATTGAAAAGCGGGTGAAGGAAAATAAATTGGAAAAGAATAGATTAACTTTTGTTGTTGCACACAATACCATACGAGATCAAAAAGCCGGAAAATTGGATGTAAGAGGTGAAATGAAGAAAGAGAGAGAAAAGGTTTTTTTTCTTTTTTTAGGGTGAGGTTTAGTCTCCGGGGGTTGGATGTTATCGAAACTGAGGAAGGAGAATTGCTAAGAATATGAGAGACAGGCTTCAGCCTGCAGTTAAATGATAAAAACATTAGGAAATAATTGCACAAGGAATATATATATATATATATATATATATATATATATATATATATATATACCACCAGTAAACAGGCCTGCTTCGCTGTTTCACAGCTCTTCAGTGCGGCTAGATTAACAGTTTTAACTCAAGCCGGAATCGGAAGCCAACTGATTTAAAGAAATAATATATTTATTTTTATATTCATTGCTTCAAACATTATAGTGGATACTCGTATTTAAAATGGACGTGCCATTTTTATTTTAAACAGTCTGCATTAGGTCTATTGCATTGAAGATATCTTAGTAAAATAGTTAACTAATATATATATATATGCGCGTGTGTGTGTGTGTGTGTGTGTGTGTGTGGGTAATAAATGGAACTTTTAATCCGACATTATTTTTATAAACGTTATGTATGGTGGATATACATGTTTGCGTAATTTCAATAATTCTTTATATATATATATATGTGTGTGTGTGTGTGTGTGTGTGTGGGTATTATCTATCTATCTATCTATCTATCTATCTATCTATATATATATATATATATAAAACCAATTATTGCAGTTTTTAATCTGACATTGATTATTTTGATAAACGTTATCTATACATATAATCCTTATGGTAGCATACGATATATACATTCTAGATATCAGTATAATATTATGCAACTGAATGACAAAGTAGAAAAATAGGAATTTTATGTGTGTAGGACCAAAAAAAGGGAAAAATTAAAACATAAAATGTAAAATTAAAAAATTCAGCATTCCATCATCTTTATTATTATTATTATTATTATTATTATTATTATTATTATGTTGTCATATTCTGCTATGGTCGTACTACCTACCAAGTGTGCAGGAAGACCGAAGGCAGGTGGTGTGTTGTTATGACTCCATTTCATGTTTTATTATTGTCATTTTTCATCATATTTCGATTACTGCTATGGTTGCACTACTAATCAAGTCTGCGGAAAGCAGGTTGTGGCGTGTTGTTATTTTTATTTTTATTTTTTAATCATATCACCCCAAGCAAGGCGGTAACGCCACTGACGTGCAGGTGGCTACGTAAGAGTGAAAAGATTTGGAAAAGAGAAAGCCGGAAACCACATCCTAAACAGGGAATAAGGGATGAGCCTCTTCACCTGTTGGCTCCATTTCATGTTTTTTCTATCTCCTCTATCATCCCTAGCGTTACATAGACAAAGTTCTCCTTAGTGTGTGGGCTGTACTTAATAAGACATTTTTTTGTATATCTCTTAAGCTGGGGTTTTCAGGGATTCTTTCAATGTGTTGTTTTGTTCCATTTTTTATCATTCCAAGTGCACCCACTATCACTGGCACAACTCCTGTTTTCAATTTCCACATTTTCTCTATTTCAATTTCCAGGTTTTTATATTTTGACAATTTTTCAAATTCCTTGATTGCTATGCTACAATCCCCCGGACAAGCCATATCAAATAATAGGCAAGTTTTTTCTTTCTGGTTTTTAACAATAATGTATAGTCTATTTGCTTCAATTTTCTGTCTGTGTAGATGGTGTAATCCCATAGCATGGTGACATCTTCTATTTCTGTAAACGGTGTTGGGTGATGTTCATACCAGTGTTTGTTTACAGATTTTCCATAATGTTTGCACATTGCCCAATGTAAATATTGCCCAACTCTATCGTGGCGATTTTTATATTCATTTGGAGCAAGCACACAACAGCCTGAGATTAGGTGGTCTATTGTTTCTTGGTGTTTATCACAAAACCTGCATTTTGGATCCATATTATTGTGTATAATATTTGCCTGAAAGTTTCTAGTGAAAAGACTTTAGTCTTGTGCTGCAAGAATAAAGCCTTCAGTTTCAGACTTTAATCCAGATGCACGTAACCATCGATGAGTATTAACTTTGTCAACATTGGATTTATTGGCACGTTCTGGATATTGCCCATGCAGAGGTTTGTCTTGCCAGCGTTGTTTCATCTGTTCAAGAGATTTATCTTTGGCTTTCATTTTCATATTTTTGCCGCAATAGTTGGTTCTTGGCTTCTGTTTTGCTTTTATACAGAATCTACTAACTGTAAATCTTGTTTGTATTTACTGCCTTCTTTTATTATTGAATATTTTTTTCTTTTTTTCTTCATGTTGGTTGACTAATTGTATCATCCAGTTCTTTGTTGTTTATATGTATGTTAATAAGCCAATAGTTGTTGTATTGTATGACAATTCTAGCTGAATAAGACCTTTTCCATCTTCTTTACGGGGTATGTATAGATGATGCATCTTATGCTTCGAAAGACGCTTTCTTGTTTTAGAATTCATTCGCCTAATGTTGTTTAGAGTCCAGTTTAAGATGTTGAAACTATATTGGACAACTGGGATTCCAAGGCTATTAATGGCCATAATTCTGTTTTGAGAATTTAATTCAGTTTTTAATATCAGTCGTAGCCTTCAAGTCAATTTAAATTAGTTTTTCAATACAGCAAAGTATATTGCTTATTAGAAATATTAAATTTAATCTATTAGCTTCAAATTAAAACTAAAATAAAACCTTCAAGAAAAGTTTTCATTTTTAATAATTCATTTTAAGCCTCAGGCAACGTGAATCTGTAAAGGATGGATGAAGACTTAAGACGAATATTCAAGGCTGGTAGAGAGAAAATTTTCATTCAAAATTACTTATAATTTTTTGTTAATATCACCGCATTTGCATGAAACAAAAAATATTGTGATCTTTAAAATAGTAGAATTTTATTTCTAATTTCTTTTTTTCTTATTTCAGAGTGACGAATGTAGCTCCGAAATGCCTGATATTGCATGAGCGTGCTCAGCGAGCATCCAGTTACTAAATGTGTCAGTTTGTGATACAAGTGCCGAGATGGTGGTGCAGTGTTCATGGATCACGTGCTTCAGTAGATTCCGAAATTGTCTTTCCAGGCTGATGTGTACGGGATCTGTTGTAGATACCCATAGGAGTAGCAGCCCTTCAACACCCAAATTTAGAGAAAATGGGCAACAGGTACAATTTTAACATTCTACTGCGCTTCTGGATGTGCGTTGTGGAGCAGTAGATACCTACTGGATATGAGAAATGATTCGAATTCCAACTGAATTCACTTACTTGCAAATACTCTTGGGAAAAGTAGTAATCCGTTTCCTCCCTCCAGCTATGGGTTAAATAGCAGGACAGATTGGATTCTATAGCCTTGGTTTACCACAGAAAGTAATGTCAATTTACTGCGGGAAAATATTCTACCCAGTCAGTCATGTCTCTTTCGAGACATGATCGCTCAAGCGTGTATCACGTATGGCGTTTAACTGACTCACTGACTCCTTCTACCAGTATAGTGTTCAAAATTAAACATGTGTTATGAAAATAGACCAATAATTAATAACGTTTCGACAGTTTTAGCAAATTTGTTTCCACTACACACACATAGATTTTGGTAGAAATCCCTCTTTTATACATGTTTCGCTGAAGACAACCGGCAAGGAATTGAAATTAAGTTTTTATTCATTTTTGCAAGTATTCTTTTCTAGACATAAAGTGAGATTGTAAAAGCTATTCAAATGCTCTACAAATCCCAGCACTTTCTTTATGGCCAGAAAAGGAAATACTTGCACGATTGCAAGAAAAGTTTAATAAAAAGCTTAATTGTAGTATGTTTAGAGGCATCTTTAGTATATATATATATATATATATATATATATATATATATATATATATATATATATATTACGGAAAGTTCCGGAAATTAACGAAATGGAATTAACAACCGACATATTTAATTTCTTTGTTTGAACATTATTTTTAACTGATACTAGAGCAGAGATGCTTATTTACAAAGAATCGAAATTTGTGCATGTAAAGCTTGATTTAACTTCGATTAGACTGTGGAATCATTCGTAGAGGAGTAGTCGAAGACGCAACAGATCAATTAGTGGCCTTCCCTATGTCGTTAGGGGTTGCAGGTTCGAATCCCACCGAATGACACGCATTTTCCTTTCCAAATTTCTCGTAAATAATCACGCCGTTAGAAATATATATAAATATACTGTTTAATTAAAACAGAATACGAGTATTGATTAGAAATATTGTTTAAACAAGTTTTACCACAAAACATAAGCTGTTAATTAATAAAATCAGCTATGAGTACTGTAGTAATGTTCTAAAATGTTCATAAAAATAACGTTTTTTTCATGCTCTAATATGTGCATGACCATGAAATTACAACATAAAATAATTATATTCTGATAGTTTTCACGTTCTAATGAACGCTAAGCAATTTGTCAACCGCAACATTTGAAGCAAGAAAAAATTTACAGTAATTTTTAGCAACACCGTTTTGCGGTTATTTTTGTTATCACAATTTACACATCTGAAATTGATCTCGGAAGGAGATTGAAAGTACTTGGGAACATCGAGAAATGAATATTAAATTGAACTGTCAAAGTTGAATAAAATAGTTATGGTATATTGGAGTTATAAAAATCAATAAGTATTGTGTGGGTCATTAATAATCATATTGTTTAACTTCCTCAAACCACACTCCTTAATTTTCTAAATAACCATGAATTAATTTAATATTTTCTAAAATAAATCATTTTCATCATTTGTTTTTTTTTTAAATAACATCTGAAGAAGATCAATGATGTTCTGAAGCATGAAATTTTTTGTGTAGTGATATAATGCTTTTGTAAGCCTTCTTTATAACAAGACTACAATATATATATATATATATATTTAGATTCCGTTTCAATAATCACAAATTTAGCATACTCCAGAACAACCAATATTCCCCCATAGCAGTTTACTTCAATCAACCGGGACACACATTAGAAAATTGCAAATGTTTACTAATAGACTCCGATTTTAGTTCTACACACTCACGCAGAAAGAAAGAAAAATACTGGATTTTAAAATTAAATACACACAGACTAGGGTTAAATAGGGACTTAGGTGTTTTGAATCTTTATAAATATTTCAATAGTTAAACATTTTTTAGATACAATTAAAAATTTTTTTCTCTAAAACAAAATTTATAAGTATTATTAAAGATTGGTTTACGTTTACAAATATTTAAAAAAATCTGTCGCTTTCTGCGTCACGTGATGTAAACAATCTCTCCACGAACGCTCTCGTGAAATACGTTTCTAATTTAAATTTTAAAATCATTTGTTTCTGATGAAACGCCGAGGACGGTCTAAAATATCAAATATAATAATAGAAATAAATAAATACTGTCAAAAAAAATATTTTTAAACATACAACTTTTTAGTAGTTTTTCCTATACATATATATATAAAGAAGCGGCTTGATGGCATAATTCCAAAGAAGATTCTATTAATGTTAATTGTTATAAATTTTCATCACACACACACACACACACACACACACACACACACACACACACACACACACACACATATATATATTTGAGCAGTAACCTTTCCTTTAAACTTCTTTCGTTAAATATGACGGACGGGCAAGGAAAACTTTATTCACTTTTCATTTAGTTTTAACAGCGTTCTTACATTTTGAATAATTATATATATATATATATATATATATATATATATGTGTGTGTGTGTGTGTGTGTGTGTGTGTGTGTATGTGTGTGTGTGTGTGTGTGTGTGTGTGTGTGTGTGTTCGTAGTTCCCTGTACATTACCCTGATCGACATATACCTGATGAAATGTGGATGGTATAACGCCCGAAACTTTATGACAGCAACAAAGATGAGGACAATAGTTCCAGTGTAAATAGTGTAAATAAGGTAACGTTTTTATTTGTCAAAATAAGTTAAAGAAGTTTTATAACTCATTTAAATTCATATAATCTATTCAGTCAGTTAAATGCTATACGTGATACACGCCTTGGCCGATCATGTCTCGAAAGAGACATGACTGACTGGGCGGAAGATTATCCTGCAGTAGGTTGCCATTGATCTCTGCGGTAGACTGGTTGCTAGCCAAGGCTATGGAACCGAATCTGTCCTATTATTTAACCCATAACTGGAGGGAAGAGACGGATTAATATCTTTTTCAAGGGTATTTATGCGCAAGTGAATGCGAGAAATTCAGCTGGAATTCGAATTAGGCTCCCCGATTTGTCGTTCGTTGTTGACTTCCACTACACCACAACGCACATCCATATTATCTATTACCAAATTTATAAAAAGTTTGATTACTAATCATATTTCACTTATGTGTCTAATAGACGTGGGTATTTATTTATTTTCTGACCATCCACAAATTTATGTAGACCACCTCCTTTATCAGTTTTCTACTTTTTCACACTTTAAATGGTTTTCCGATCCCCAATTTTATTAAAATCCCATTTTATTGCATAGAGAGAAATATTTTGAACACCATGATTATTAAAATCCTCCTCTTGCATTAAATACCTAAAAGTAAGTGATAAGTCTACCATTCGTGCGTGCAATGAGTACTGTTGCCATATCTGGTCGGGTGATCCCGCTATTCATCTTGGGGTTTTCGGCAAAATGCAACCGAAGATCTGCAGTGCAATCGATCTGGACTTAGCAGCTCGACTTCAATCACTTTCTCACCGACGGGATGTAGTTTTTCTCTGTCTTTTCTACGAATATTTTCATAGCTTCTGCTTTGTCGAGTTTCTTTCCCTGGTGCCCCGAACACATAAATTTAATCATGCTACTAGATTGGCTTGTAGGTCCCACCCTTTTACCATCAAGCCAGTCAAATGTAACCGCCATCTCGACTCTTTCAGAAACTTTTCTTGCACTTCCCACCTACGTATATTTGCTTCCCTGATAGCGACAATCTCCAGGAACTTAAATGCAACTTCAATTACTATCTTTTATCTTCTTGATTCCCATATTTCTCAACTTTCAACAATATTTCCTATACCTTGTTTTCCCCCTTTTCTCTCACCTTGCGCACCAGTGGCGGTCCTGCCTTGCTTGAGGTGAAACGATTATGTATATATATATATATATATATGATGAAGGACCGAGGGCGGTCTGAAATATAAAATACAATAATAAAAATAAACAAATACTGTCCAAAAAAGTACATTTTTAGATTCAAAACTTTTTATTAATATTCTTTCCTATATATATATATATATATATATATATATATATATATATATATATAATTAATAATATACAAAGACGTGAAAATAAGTACTGAGTTTTTTTATAATAGTACAACATACATCAATTCATTTCTGAAAAAAGAAAAAGAAACATGGTAAGGAATTTACTTCATTCCTAATTCCCACGAATCCAGCAGAGAAAGAAAGAAAGAAAGAAAGCGTAAAAGACACGACCAAAATAAATTCAAATGAATAACATTGCCAACAAAAGTAAGCAGCACATTTAGCAAAAAATTCGCATTGGTCACAAGTGAAAAAATACCTTGTTTGAAAGTAACTTATTTGACATTAGTGATTTTCCCGCTTCAATAAAACCCGTTAGTTACGACGTTTCCGTGTTTAAATAACACAGTGAGTAATGATTTACTGGACTGATAAAGCGTGAACATAAACTTTGTCGTCTATTAGACGAATTGATTGTATTTGAGCAGATGTGAGATTCAGGACTTCAAGAATTTGAGAATTCGAGCAGAAAGAAAAAGATGAGGAAAAGAAGAATAATGTGAAGAAGTGTAGGTAGAGGCAAAAGAAGAAGAGATAGAGAAGAAGAAAAGGAAGAGGAGAAAATAAGAGTAGTACTAGTAGTGATAGAAGAGGGAGAAGACGAAGAAAAAGATGATGAGGAGGGGAAATGAAGAAGAGCAGAATAAAGAAGTTAAAAAATAAAAACTAGAATAAGAGTTTGGGGAAGAAAAGAGAAGACGACGCAGAAAAGGAGAAAAAGAAGAGGAGAAAAGGAATAGTAGTAGTAGTAGTGAAGAAGAAGAAGAAGAAGAAGGAGAAGGAGAAGAAGAAGAAGAAGAAGAAGAAGAAGATTTTGACATTTCTGAAAGGGTGTATCTGGATTCGGGTGGGTCGAACTAGTGAAATCAAACCATTATTACTTACTGATACGTTTGGTTCGGGCAGATGGGTGGGAAATGCCAGGCTCAACATTCGGTTGCAAAACTACAAAAGTCATCATAGATTTGATAAAAAAATGTGATGAGAGGAATGTGGGATATTCTTTTCTGTAATGGGTCGGTTGGGCTTAAAGAGAACACTGGGAACTGCTGCCCACACCAAATATAATGAACCTAAACAAATGGGTTATACGTTGAAATCACCACACACACACACACACACACACACACACACACACACACACTATTTTAAAGCAAATAATGGAGTTTTTAATTCGACCCTATTTATTATTAATATAATCAAATAAACATTTTTGGTGGATACAGATATTCGAAAGCCTATCCTTGTACCCGACGTGGTGTATTGGTTAGCAAACTTGTCTTCTATTGAATTATAACAATTGAGTAGTGAGTTCGATCCTCACAGGGTGTTTTATGTTTTCGGCCTTGCGTTATATCTATGCTGTACTTAGAAAATCAACTACTATTCCTGTATAGTTTATTTTTATCAAACAGTGAAATTGAAATCTCCTAATCTTGGTAATCTTATTAAATAAATGGCATTCACGGCAACGATCGAACATGTGTCTCTTGGTTTTTCCTGGGTAAATGGAAGGCAGGTTCGATCACCGTCAAAAGGTACGTTTCCTTTCATAACAATTTTCAATTACCTTAGTCAACAGATGTCAATTTTGCTTAAAAAATAGAACCAAAAATAAATGAAGAGGTGTCAACTCAAAAACGTGGACCTACTAAATATGGCATTTATAGTAATAAGAAATATGTGTGTGTGTGCACGCGCGTGTGTGTCTAAATTCAAATGCAGAACCTTCTCACTCCTGTTCGTGGAACCCCTCTTTACGGATATAGCCGTACTCACGATATTTGATTAATGAGTCTATTTAATGTTTTAAATTCTGAGCTGTCCTTTTTCTAGACAGGTTGCCACCCAAGGCTGTAGGACCCAGTATGCTCTGCTGTTTACCCACAGCTGGTGTATATATGTAAAAATAAAATATATAAGATCATTTGCAAAGATCTAGCTTGACATGTTTTGCAAGACATCCGACGTTCTCGATTATATTTGGATTAACTAAAATCTACTTTTCCTAAACATCAAAGAAATGTTTTAAAATTTACCTGCATTTAATTGAGCTGAAGATGCAAAATCCTCACTTTCTAGCCTTCACATCGTGCAAAGTCATTTACGGGACCTTTTGGAGGATGACATATACAGACTGCAGTGTCTTTTATCAAATATGCAGCCTCGTAAGCCTGACGTTACACTGTTGCTTTTTCCATGGTAAATATACGGAAAAGTTCCAATATTTAGTTCCACCGATTCAGAGCTTTACAGCTAAGATTCGCTATGAAGTCGAACCACCTCTTCATCTTCCAATTGCAAGAAGGAAGTTCCATGCAGACATCATTTCTTTCTCAAGAACAAACTCCTTTGTGGATGTTTCCCTGAACACTACAGTCTTAACCTCTTAAATTCAAGGATTAATCATTATCTCTCAACAAAATTTTCACTTCCTGCTTCCTACTCTTGCATTCTTATCACACACATCAATCAGTAATACACAAGCTTGAGTTGCTCTTGAGTCTTGTATTGGGTGAATATTAGAAATAAAAATCGTTATGGAAGTTAGATTTCAACTACTTTTACTGATTTTAACAATATCCCACTTTGTTTTCGTATTACTAATGTAATACGAAATGAGGATTGTCATGACGTAGGCCGGTTGTATATTATTCATCATGGATTTAGTCATCGTGGCGCTTTCAATGTATCTTCAATATAATCACTTATTAAGAGAAACACTTTACAGGTGAAATTTTGATCACGAACACTGCAGCAGCACTTAAGTCTACCTTTAGTGTTCATTAACTTTTAGTCTCATTTGTGCTGATATGTGGATACGCCGTGGTGGGACAGTGGCTTGGAAATGTGAAATCAGAAAACCGAATTAGATTTTCAGTCGAATTCATTACATTCACATACACAAATACGATTTGAAAAGGTATGAATATGTCTCTTTTGTCGATAGCCATCGATAAATAGCATAAAAGACTGGATCCTATAATCTTGATTGAGACTGGTATCTAGAAGAAGAAAAACTCAATTTAAACATGCTTGGATAGAGTTAGTTTTTGTCAGGCTGTTTTGCCCAAGACCCACCACTCTTACTACGGCTGAATGCTGTGCCCCTATAACTTTAATATTTTACGGGTCTCATGATTGTGGTGTTCATATAGTCTTTTAAATTTCGGGATGTTTTGCCAATACAATCTGGGCCATATTTTTTGCCTTCTGTTTGGCAAGCTACTACGTAATGATGTACAAATTAGTTCACTGTTTTACATTGATTAATTTTTAAAAATTTCTTTGAACTATTTGTAAGATGTTTTATATTGAGGTTAGTTAAGTTTCTTTTAAGTCCAGCAATAGAGTTAGCAGATAATACATATAGTTTGTGGCGCAATGGATATTGGCTCAGAATGAGAAATCTGAGGGCCGAGTTCGAGTTTCAGTTGAATTCATTGCATTCACTTACGCGTTAAATAACCTTAGGAAATGCATTAATCCATCTTTACTGCCTCCAGCTATGAGTTGAATATCGGGACAGATTGGGTCCTATAGTCTTGGTTGGCAACCAGTTTAAAATCTTCTATCAAGTCAGTCATATTTCGAAAGAGACATGATCGCCCAAGCGTGTATTACGTACGGCACTTAATTGACTGAGAATGTACCTAGTTTTTGTATTTTCATTTTGGTCTGTTCAAATAAAATTGTTTTTCTGATGAGAGAAATTTCAGTTCACACGAAACTTGTCAGGCTAAATTCCTATCAACCCGAAATCAAGCGTAAAAAAATCCAGACAGATCTGAAGAACGCTGAAAAAGATGTACACAGTTTATACAAAATTTGGACTGAGAACAATTTCACGGACGGGTTGCACGAAAAAAGAAAATAAATAAAATCCTCGACTGAAGAAAACGTAGTCTCGTTTAACATTCGTTAAAATGTTTTTAAATAAGTCGAATGATTCCTAGAATAAAGTTATTTGGTCGGACGAAACAAATATTGATTGAACTTTTTAGAATATAACCAACAGAGTTAAGAGAAAACAGGACACACGATGTGAAAAACGCCATCCGAACATTGGAGCACGATAGGAAATACGCCATTTTATGGGGTTGCTTTGGCTCAGTACGTTGCGGGAAACCAACATGACTGACAGGAAAATTAATTCGCTTTTGGAAAAATCATTTGCATCATGTTAACTAGTTTTTTTCTTTGGAGGCGATTCATATTCCAACAAGATATATACCAGAAACCTACTTTGAAAAACCACCTGAGAATTGTTTGAGAAGAATAAAGAATAAGAGAATGATCATTTCAATCGTCTGACTAATCAAACATTTGTATATTGAAAAATACTCTTTATCACTCGAATATAATTTATTTAAAATTATTCATCATATAAGAATAGTCGAAAATTCCAAATTGCAGATGCCTTATCAAAGATGCTTATAAAAAACGCTTATTAGCAATAATCGGTGTCAGAATATTAACTTCTATTAGGCATAAACTGAAATGTCAAATAGTTTTTTTATTGAAACTTGTTGCAAATTAAATATGAATTTATTCAAATTGTCAATTCAACTTTTTTTTAACTAACTTTAATTGAACAGTCAAATGTCGAAACTACGGAAAATTTATACCCTCACGATATGTATTTTACATCAGAGATATTCTTTATTCGAGATGGAATGTTTTCATTACGCCTCAGATATACCCTATATCCTATATTATAAAGAGTACAATAAACTGTATATTGTAAGGAGTGCCATAAACGGTATACAGGGAGTACCATATACTGTATATTTTTAGTGCAAGGTAGTGGAAGTTTGAAATTAATTTTCCTTTCCTTAGATGAACAGATTTTGCCGTTTAACAAGTTCCATCTACTCAATTTAGGCTTACGGTACCTGATATTTCCAAGAAGTCTCTCATTTAAGTAACTATTTAGCTTTAAATAAACTGATATATGTATATATATTTTTAAATGATTAATGGATTTTATAATTTTAATCAAACATATTTTAGTACTTAAAGCATTAATTTTAGTGAAAATTTGTATTTGTGTAGACGCTTCGTCGTTTTTTTCGTTTTTTTTAACAGTAATTATTTCGTCTACCGGCTTGCACATCCGAGAAATATTACTAAAGAAAAGGTTTTGATTCGCATATGAAACATAGCAGAAATATCTTTGAATGAAATCTAAACGAGTGCACTTTAAAGACAGATAGAATCTGGCTTGATTGTTAAGCTCTTCGTAACCGAGCGATTAAAAAATTCCGTATTCAGTTACTCGTAAAATAACAATCATCCTCGAAAATGGCTAAAAGTATAGCCGAAAGCGCTCGGATAAACAAAAGATTTGGACAAGTAAAAAAATCATAAGATCACATAAAAAATTACATAAAAACTTCACCATCACACCTTGTCTGTCATCTCTATCACAACGCTGTCTGGTCCAGCTGCTTTGTTTCCATTCAGTTTTACCACTGCAGCCTCCACTTCAGGTTTTAATAATTCCGGTCCGTCAGTATTTCTGCGTATTGTCGGTTGCTCTTGCTCTTGTATATATTCTTCCCATCGCTGGAGTATTTCCTATTTCTTTAATATGAGCGTTCCATCCTTGGATTTTATAAATCCTGTTGTGGAATATATCCTTTTCCCGTTAGTTCCCTTATGTTTTACGCATTTACTCCTTATTTCCTTGTGTAGCTTTCTGTATTCTGTTCCATGTCTTGGCATCGTTTTCTGTTTCCTTTGAATCATGTCGAGAATATTCGCAATCATCCATTCGTTTTTTCTCCTATGTCTGATTTACTGTGGGACAAAATGTTGTTTGCTGATGTCACTAGCGTTTCCTTAAGTGTGTTCCATTTCCAGTTTTTGTTTCCAATTTGTTCCTTGTATTTGTTTTTCACATTTTTAGTGTATTTTTTCCTGCAGATTGAGATCATTCTCAAGTCTGTTGCATTGCAATCTGGGAGCTGCAATTGGCTTCTCTAGTCTCCGCAGTTTCATCCTTAGTTTACAAATGGCTAGGAAGTGGTCGCTTTCACAGTCGGCACTTGGATAAGTTTTGCATTGAACAATTGCAATCCTGAATCTCCTGTTTATGGCTACATAATCAATTTGGTTTTTCGTGTCACTTCTCCATGTTCATAAACGTACTTAGGGTTCTTGAAACCAGGCTTTTTCTTCTCGGTCATTGCGGTTTTGGAGCCCAAATTTGCCACCTGTCACCCCTTACCTCTTTTTCCTAACTTAGGATTCAAGTTTCCCTTGATGATTCTAATTTCTTAGGATTTACACTGAACCTTGGCATTGTCCAGTATGGAGTAGAATGATTCTATTTCCTCCTCAGTGCTGTGCGTTGTCTGTGCATAGGCTACTATAATCGCTGTGTTGAGGGACTTTCCTTTCAGTTTGACTAAGAGGACTCTTTCGGATAGCAGGCACTTAGAACGCATTTTTTCGTCCATTATTAACCTGACTCTCTTTTAGCTATTTTTACCACCTGCGTATATGATCCAAATTTACAACTTAACAAAGTACGAAAATCGTGGAATTATATTTCAGATTTAACCTGTCCATTATTCACACTCAGGGCTTATTAACCGCTATTATGGAGAATATTATCGAAAGAAAGGGTCTGTGTAAAGTAAAAAATAATTGTTCATAATATTCTATATTTTAATTTTTATTTTTGGATAAAAAATTTAAGTAAAATTTATAACATTTTTAAACTCCTAGGTGATTTTTGGGCCTCACTGTATAAAGAGTGATCGAAATTAATACGAAATTTGTAAACGACAAAAAATTGAACAGCATGTCAAATTGACAAACATAGAGCATAAAGAAGGACAGAGAAATTCAGAGAATAACAAACAATGATTAAAACCGTTTCATAAGCTGACAGAAAAAGCATGCCGACTGATAAAAGCTGAATAAAGGACTCAGTGAAATAGAATATATAGCTGCCTCAACCGTGTCACTGTGTCACTGTGTCGGGCCAAGACGTTTTTTTTTTGTCAGAATCCAATTTGTACATTTATAAATCTACCATTCGTCCGTGCCTTAAATATTGTTTCCATATTTGGTCGGTTGCTCCTACTATTCATCTTGAGATTCTCGTCAAAATCCAAAGGAAGATCTGCAATATGAACAATATGTAGCCCGCCTTTGCTCACTTTCTCACCGATGTGATGTGGATTCACTATGTTTTTTCTACAAGGATTTTCATGGCAACTGCTCTGATAAGCTTTCTTTTTTCTTAGTTCCTCAACCAAATTTACGCGTGCTACTAGAGTGACATCAAGGTCCCATCCTTCTTCTACTCAAATAGTTTCTTTTCTCGAACTTCCTCCTTGTGAAAATCTCTTCTGTTTGCTTGCTTTTTTGATGGCTACAATCCCTAAAAGTTTAAATGCAACATTAATTGCCATCTTCTATCTCCATGAATCCTACCCTTCTTTTATCATTTCTTCAAAATCTACTTTACCTTGTTTTTTTCTCTTAATGTAACCACCCCCTCCTGTGCATCAGTGGCGGTCCCGCCTTGGTTAGGTTGAAATAATTATTTAAAAAAGGTAAGAATGTACAGGACGACGAAATAATGTACAGACAGACGCAGTCACGAACGGAGGCAGGGAAGTTAATGACATTTTTAGGACATCTTTTCGCCTGTTTTATTTTCACATTTTCTTTTCTTTGCAGTCAACCTTTCAATTTATTGCCAGTCACATCCAAATGTTTTTACAACTGTTTGTAATGTAGCAGCTTTCAATACGCTTGGTAAGCTAAAAGGAATAGGTAAATGCATACAGACATATAAACAAATATCAATCTTGTCATAGATTTTATTATGTACTCGTCTATGTGTTTTTTTAAATTGACATTCATAGGCCGATTCAAATAGAAAACACCTTACATTCCTATGAAAGCGCAAACACACACACACACACACACACACACACACATTAATTTGTTTTTTTGAACAAAATAATGTCAGTTTTACGACAAATTTTCCCATAATACTCATCCCCTTATATATCATTTTCACTCCCTGATTATTATTAAAAATCCAATGAATGCATATATATATATAGTGTATCGAGGCAGCAAATAATTTTCTAAACATATACTGTTAAAATATAAGAGACAATGAATGTCTATTATGTTTAATCATGAGCCGTTCTAAATGTCGTATTTGGACTTTAATTTCAGTTGAAAATAAAGACAAAAATTCTCCAACATTTGGATAATTTTTTATTAATTTGGTTCTAAGCTTTAGGCTCACATGAGCCATCTTCAGAGAGGTTATTATGAGCCAAAAGCTTAGAACCAAATTAATAAAAAATGATCCAAATGTTGGAGAATTTTTGTCTTTATTTTCAATTGAAATTAAAGCCCAAATACGACTTTTAGAACGGCTCATGATTAAACAAAATAGACATTCATTGTCTTTTATATTTAACAGTATATGTTAAGAATATATATATATGTACTTTGGAAACGAGTTATTTCGTGACCTCGGTTTCTATTTTTAGTGTCCTCTAGCGATTGACAATAACTGATTTTACCGTTTTTCAAACGTTCACGTAAAAAGGGGTCTTTTATAAACGCGCAGTTTTCAAAATTAAAAGTTACTTAAAGGTCTTTCATTCTTGATTGTATGATCCTAGTAGATATTTATTTGGTAAGGTTACACTTGGGCATAATTTCTGTTTTTTCATTTAGTAATTTATTTTTGTAACCATACCAATAAATACCTACTAGGATCATACAATCACGGATGAAAGTCTTCTAAGATCTTTAAGTAACTTCTAATTTTAAAATTACCTGACACCAACAATATCCGCCATCTCCCTGTAAGGCTTGCCAGTGTGTTCGTGCAGCGTTACAATTTCCGCACGCTTTCTTTGAGTAACATCTATAACATCGACAGTCGACACAATAGTGTCTTGGCGTGATTAAAATCTGATTCAATCATGAATGACGCAATATTATTAAAAGCCAATCAAACTTCGTCATACCCCCCTCCGAAACCAGATTCACATTACTGTACACCATTAGAAATGATCTAATCTGAGGAAAAATAGAAATCGATTACACCCTGTTACTCCAATGCGTCTAAAAATGGTCGTATTGTGAACGAAAGGAAACTAAAGCAGTCGTTTCAATTAATTTGCATAAATGTGTAATGTTAGTAATAATAATAAAAAAGTACACACAATCCTTAAGTGTGGCAGAAAAATCAGTTAACTGGACGAAATTAAAGTGGGATCCATTCATTCGACACAGACGTGCGAGGCTCACTCATCTTTTGCCAAATTCTGATTACGGGTGCCTAGAATTATTACGAAAATATGGATTTTTTTTTAGATAATAGGACACAGAAAATAGAATTATCGTATCGATATCGAATTGTAGCCAATTGTGGCGTCATTAATTATTCGTGACCGTGTCCGCTTTCAGTTCACATAACAAGGATCGTTAAATGCTAATACGTAATCCGCCTCGAGCAATATCAACGAATGGATTCTTTCAAAAAAGAGGAGCCCAAAATGCCAATTACTGATCGGGGAGACTAGACATAAACAGATGCAGAAATTTCAATACCTTGGGCAGAAAGTGTGACACTGAGTTCCGAAGGCGTATTACCATGACCAAGGACGCATTTCAAAAGTTGAGTAGAGTATTTAAAAACAGGAAAATTGCGTTGGAAACAAAGAAATTATTACTGCACATTTACGTGATGTATGTCCTCCTATATAGGAGCTAATTTAATAAGATGAAGGAAAGACTCCAAGCAACAGAAATGTCGTTCAACAGTAGGATGCTGAGGATACCAGATTTATAAGATTTGATTTCGAAAGTCAAATTTGATTCTTAATACGCCGTTCGTTCAGCACCGATTTGAAAACTGACGGCTTACCATTTATCGAGGGGGCTTACGGCCTCATCACGTTGAAACACCGGTTCCCGTACGAAGAACGAAGTTAAGCAACGGCAAGCCTGGTCAGTACCTAGATGGGTGACACTTGGGAATACCAGGTGCCGTAAGCTTTGATGTGAGGGCGGGGTAAGGGATAATGGTTCGGAACTGTTAATCGAAAAGCCGAATTCAAATTTTAATTGGGTTCGTTATATTCATTAACGCGGAAAATTATGAATCTACCTCTTCTCCCCCAGCTATGGGTTAATTGGTAAAGATTGTTTCGCTAAAACCATTATCTAAAAAATATAGTATTCGGGCATTAAATAACCCATAGATGTGTTGATGTGTTGCTAAACAAAACCAAACAATCAATCATCGAACGAGAAAATGCATAATATTGTGGTGATATTGTGAATGATCAGCTCCTTTGTCAATACTAATAATTCGATACGAATTGAATTCAAGTTTATTAGTAGTTATTAAATTGAAATGTGTTTGTTAGAAGGGTACATCGTAAATCCCAGGTTGCTATTCTGCGTTGTCAGAAGTGAGTGTTTATCCTTTTAGTAATCTAGATTTATATATATATATATATAAGTGTGTGTGTGTGTGTGTGTGTGTGCGCGTGTTGATTATGCGAATACACTGCATTCGTGTGTGTGTGGGAGGGACGGCTATGTAAATATGTACTGCGAGTGTGGAATATTTGCATCGTGGTGCAGTTGATACTCGGAACGAGAAATCGGGGAACCGAGTTTCAATTACAGTTGAATTCTTTGCATTCACTTACGTGCAAATACACTTGTGAAAGATATTAATCCATCTCTCCTCTCCAGCTATGAGTTAAATAACAGGACAGATTGGGTTCTATAACCTTAGCTAGTAACCAGTCTACCGCAGAAAGTAATGGCAACCTACTGCGGGATAATCTTCTGCCCAGTCAGTCATGTTTTTTCGAGACATGATCGCCCAAAAGTGCATCACGTATGACATTTAATTAACTGACTGAATCTAGATTTATTTGTCTTTTTTATCCAGAATACTCGCACCCCACCCCACACACACACACACATATATATATATTAACGTGTGTGCCTGAGTGTGCGTGCTTATTATGCGCCCACGCGCGCGCGTGTGTGTGTGTGTGTGTGTGTGCACGTGTGGGATGGCTATGTAACTATGTACTGTGAATGTGGAATATTTGCATCATGTATGTGTGTGTGTGTGTGTGTGTGTGTGTGTGTGTGTGTGTGTGTGTGTACATGTGCGAAGGCTTTCTGAAGCCTTAGCCTTAGGCGTTCACAAGCCACCAGCTCTCGCACCCGAGACAGCAAACTCGTAATCAAAAACTCTTATGTATAGTGTGTGGTCCACTATGCATTAAGCAATGTATGATATAGCATGCGATCATCACAAACCCAGTGCATCTGCACGATCTATGTTGTTTTGATGAAACAATGTGCTTTGTGCCTCAAAAGCAACTGACCACTTTAAACAAATCTAAGTGTAGATTGATCGATAGCTGGATGGCTAATAGTTCAACACAAGTGCATGCAAGACAGAAATCCCATGCATGAGTTTAAAATGAACGGTACCATCCACTGCTGACCGTCATTCATCGTTTACAATAAAAGAGTACACCATATAAATGTACCCCCCCCCCCACACACACATATATATATATATATATATATATATATATATATATATATATATATAAGAAATCTCTTACGAACTGGATTTATTTGTTTAAACAAGTAAATTATAAATATGTTGGAGTTAATCCATTTCTTAACGAATTTCGTAAATAAATACTTTGTTTCATCAGGACACAAAACAGAGTAGATATGAATATTTCGAAAAGTCGGGAAAATGTGTTCAAAAGTACTATTTCAGGCTTTGTTTGATCGTTATTCCTACGTATTTGGCCGGTTAAGACACGTCAGATCCAATGACGGTTTCCCCTAGGGGATGCAGGTTCGAATCCTGCAAGAGGACGCATATTCTCCTGTCAATATTTCTCGATTATTCAGGCCAGAGATGTAAATAAATATACTGTTTAATTACAAAATAAACAGAGCATCTACTCAAATCCGAGTATCCATTGAAAATAATATTTAAGTAAATATATTAGAAATATGTCGTAACGGATTTCATAAAATTTCGTCATTAAACTGCATTTGTTTATATTAGGAAACGAAAACAGAGCAGATATGAATATTTTGAAAAATCGGGAAAATGTGTGTTTAAAAGCACAATTCGGGCTTTGTTTGATTTTTGATTTGAATAGAAATTGCCTGACAGAACCGAATAGGTCGAAAGTATGGTAGCGTAATCGGTTGATCTCCAAAACTTAAATATCTAAAATTCTTTACATGTTAAAGCGTCATTTCCCTTAAAACATGTATTGAGCACTTTCTAATACAACTGTTTAATGGTCTAATCAAAATCTAATATAATCTCACCTATAACTATTTAGTATATATATATATATATATGTGTGTGTGTGTGTGTGTGTGTGTGTGTGTGTATAGTGAAGCCTATAAAACATTCCCTAAACAAAACAGACAGTCCATTCGTGTGTACCTGAATATGACACTTTGTGAACGGTATTTTGAGAACGTAACGTATCTGATATCGTACAGCTGTCCATGATAAAAAGAAAAGAAGACAAGATTTCTCCTTGTCATCGTTTTTGTGCAGACGGAGTGTTGATTTCTCCGCTCGGGACGAAGGATGCCATTTTTCTTCAGAGATAACCTTCCCTTTCCACGTTCTTTGTGTTAAGTCTCTATCAGGAAGCGGAGTTCGACAGTGAAATAACGTGCGTGCACGTGTGCCTTCATCCATTCACGTGTGTCATCGTATTCCACTGCGCATAAATATATGGCGATAAAAGTAGTTTTCTTAGAACGTTTGTTTATACATTGGGGACATGAAAAACTGATGCATAGCCAAAGAAAGAAAAATATTTGGTAATGAATGCTGATAAAAGAACGTGATACATACAAATTGCGATGGATTAATTTTTGTCTAAATTACGCAAAAATGAAAATAACACTGACATGTCATTTTAGCAGATATAATCGACAACATTTAACAAAAATATCTTGAAACAGTAAAGAGTAAATTTATTTTATAAAACCGCCATAGGCTTTAGCCACAGCCTCCGGACCACTTTAGAATCTCCTGCAACTCTTTTAGACGGTCTCCTAATTTAAGTTGGTGAATGCTGCCATAATTCTTGCTAAGTATCTAAATCAGCCAAAGAATAAAATGTTCACAAAAAATATTGGCGTTTAGTCGTTTGGTAAGATTATGAGCAGCTGCTTACAATGAGAACATTTTAACTAATATTTTATATCATCAACAAACAGCTAAAATGCAGTATGAGCAACATATGAAACAACTTGTCTTTCTTGCTTATTTGCATTGTTTTCGAAGACAAAATTTATATTCATAGCGAAGTAACACCTATTATATACAGGGTGTCCATAAATCCATGTTCACTTTAAAAAATTTATAACTTTATTTGTACTTTTGATAGAAATAATCTATAAAAAATGTTATAAAGTTTAATGTACCTAGTTTTAAGTATAGTTATTGAATTATTCTTTACCACAAAATTTACAACAATTTTTAAATAAGTAAACAGATGGATCGGAAGAGGTGGACCATTTTATTAACCTCCACGTTTGCCAGATTTGGCTCCATTAGATTTTTTATGGGGACATGTGAAAACAGTTGTGCATGCAACCAAACCCAGTTTATTAGAAGATTTGAAATCTAATGTGATTTCAGGCATTATTGTAAATCAGTTGGCAAATGTTTTCCGTGAACTGCAAATTCATATTACCCTTTGTATTGCTAATGATTGAGAACATGTTTGGAAACTTAAATAAAATTTCAATAAACCTTAAAAAATTTAGATTTACTTCTTTCTAATCCTTTTTACAATTTATTTATATCGCAAATACAAATAAAGTTATAAATTTTTTAAAGTGCACTCGTGTTTTATGGACACCCTGTATATATATAGTGACATAAATAATATATGCATAATATTATAATTCAGGTGTAAATAAAACAGTGCTCAATATATGAACAGTGCTGTATTATATATAGCTATTAATGAATATATATATATATTATATACTAGGCGTAGTACTGGATTAACAACAAAGTTTCATCAATTTACAGTTGAAATGGTGAGGTGAAACCGTAGGTTCTATGCTAATAGTTTATTTTCTCGGACAATATTGCTTGTGGGCTTCCCTTTAAGCTTATTGCTTCCCAGCCAAAGTTGAACTTCAAAAGTTTAAATGCAATGTCAGTTGTCATTTTCACAGTGGTTTTTCTCACATTCTTTTACCAACAGTAAACACTTGCATAGTAGTGGATTTAGCGCCTTGCATGGAGTGAAATTATATATATATATATATATATATATATATATATATATATATATATATATATATATATATATACTAGCAGTATAACCGGCGTTACTAGAGTGTAATGAAAGCTTTAAAACTAATCCATGGTCCTGGAGCTCAGACTCTTTGGACGTTGGCACGAAAGACTAAAAGGGAATAATTGTTTCCAGTTACAGCGAAAACCGTAGACTGAAAGAAAAATGAATGGATGTAAGTCAAATTTTGATTTTCTGGTATCGATATCAAATAAGTTTTTTCGTCGTAAACTGAATTTTGAAGGCTAAATAAGTCCTCTGAGTAAATAGTATCATGCCTGAGACTAAGAGCTACAATTATACCTACTTAGAGCCAAACCCGAAGCAAAAAATAAAATAAAAGGGCTGATAAAAATACAAACATACAGGTAGATAAACAGACACACACACAAACATCTTGCCTTATATATATTATCGATTTTCTGCACTATTGTAAGAACTGCAACCTTGAAACTTCTGAATATCGTTTCTTATGTCTGTGTCTATGAGTGCATCAAATTTGATTAAAATCGGACCATTCCTTCTATAACCCGATTTTTTCGATTATCGATTTTTGATATTCATCGGGGGTACCTTGACACAAAACCTAGCTAAGAACACTCGCAGACGCTTATAGTACAACTGTGTAAATTTTCAAGAAAATCGATTCAGCCGTTTCGGCCTCTATAGGTAACGGACACACACAGAGACAAAGACACACATACACACACAGACAAAGTTCCATTTATAAATAAGTTTATATATATATATATATATATATATATATATATATATATATATATATATATAACTTTTTATGTAAATGATGGTAGAACAGGGTTTCGAAGAAGTAGCAAATAGACAAAATTTATCAAGAGCTACAAGAGAAGGAAAATGTGGAGAGCCTTGATCGCCTGTTTTCAGAATGGACGCTGCATATATAAAAACCATTAGTTGTTTTACGTTGTGTGATTTTCAAATGTGTATGTGTCTGTGTGTGTCTGTGTGTAAGTATGTATGTATGTGTGTATGCATGTATATGTGCATGTTGGTGTTCGTGCCTGTGTTTTTGTGTGATTGATTTTGGGACGTTTTTCACTTGTTGGTACTTGAGTGACTTAAATCTCAGAATTATTTAATGAAACGAGTCATCGGATGTAACACACACACACAAGCATATACATGGTGTATCAAAAATAAATTTCCAAAACTTTTAGGGTAGGTTCTTCACATCAAAATAATGATACGATATATACTTGTCCACAAATCCTTTGTTTTTGTTATTAATTTGAAGAAATCTTACAGAAGATGTTGTTGTGCTGCCATGTAGACTTGGTTACATTGTCATTCGCGTACATTTGTGGCTAGTCTGTCGTAAACGTTTAACGTATGTAGTAGTGAATTAACTGAGGTGTTTAGTTTAACAATGACAGGTCATTCAGACCGAGGGCAGACAGATATGGTTTTTGCAAACGGTTGCGCGATTGGTAGTAGACGCAACGCTGCCTGACTGTATCAGATCGGGTTTCTAGACCTAAGGCAGCCGAGGCATCCATTTTTGCCGTTGTTTGTTGTCTCGTATATGAGACAGGATCCGTGGCACCACAATCTATGTATTGAGGAAAACCGAGATTAGCTCGTACGCCTGACCACGAAGAACATATTCTAAAGGTTGTCTGAGACGATCCAGGTATCAGCACACGTTAAGTGTCTCTAGCATGTTGCACATAAAGTACCGCATGTAGGTTACGTGAAGAGCAACTCCTGTGTCTGTATCATTTGCAACCCGTGTACGGTCTTTCGCCCTCTTATCACTCACCACGAAAGAACCTTCGCCGATGTGTTATTGCACAAACTGTCGATGCCGTGTTTGTCTCTTCAGTCTTGTTTATGGATGAGGCAACATAAGAAATAAATGGAATAACAAATTTACACAACAAACATTGAAAGGTGGATCGGAATACTCGTGGTATAATACATGTTAGACACAAACATCAGTTAACGATTAATGTGTGGGCTGGAACTGTAGCTGACTATCTGGTAGGTACAGATATTCTCCCAGCACATCTTATAGGAGCTGTCTATAGGAATTTGTTTCGAACATTCTTTCAGACCTGCTAGAGGGTGTACACCTGCTAATACGCATATGATTCATGCATATGATTCATGCATGATGGGACTCCAGGACATTCTAGTCACATCGTTCACGATGCACTGAATATGGAAAGACAGAGGAGGACCATGTCCTGCACGTTTCCCCGACCGTAATTCTTTAGATTTTTTTTATCTGTGGGTCTACCTAAAACAATTGGTTTATGCTGCAGACATTAATAGTGCAGAGGCGCTTCATCAACGAGTCATGGCGGCCTGTGAAACCATTCAAAACCGTCTGGGATTATTTGAAAGGGTCCGCCAATCAATGATCCAACAGTTGCACGAGGCTAGATGCAACCGGGGGGCATTTTAAACATTTGTTATCAGATGTTGTGTTGCGGTACAACAATAGACTTTTGAACATATGTTTATATGAACATTTTACCTTATTTTGGTGACAGAAACTCTCCCTCAAATTTTCTTAAATTGTTTTCACACACACACACACACACACACACACACACACACACACACACACACACACACACACACACACACACAGATATATGGGTGAGTGGATTCATGATCGAGTAGGTAGATCGTTAGCATCCCGACAATGAAGCCCGTGTTCGAATCTCAACAGGTGAATTTGTCAAAGAGCTGAGCTAACTTCTTGATAATATCGACTACCTGGGGGAGACATTTCCATCATTATGAAGGGACTGAAAACCGTACCATAAGTTGACCCAAAATTGGGCAGACGGAAATGTTCGAAATCCGTTGATGTTTGTGCTAGCACGAAGTCGCAAGCCATCGTGACCGAGGTTTTGAATGTACTGGCCTTGTTCAACTGTTGATCACACCATATTATGCGCTCTCTTTCAGAAACTGTAAGGTCTGCTCAGAATAATTGTAGTATAAACATATTGGCTTGGTGGCTGTTGAAGAAACACAAATACTTTTTCAACAACGATTAGTTAATCTCCCTAGCAGACGGGGTTACTCGGAAACAAACAGCCAGTCATCATATGTAGAGACACTATGGTTTACAATTATTATTTTTTTTTATAATCGTTTCACCCCGAGCAAAGCATTTCATTGCCACTATTGCACAGGGGGTTAAATAAAGAGGAAAGTGGTGAGAAAGGATGGTTAGATATAGGAAATGTCAGAAGGAGGGTGATAGACAGGTAAGGATACCGAGAATGAGGGTTGGGTAGATGGTGAGAGTGTTGGGAGAATAGATGCAAGTTAGTGTGATAGGAGGTGTCAATTGATCTGACATTTAAACTCCTGGAGATTATAGCTGTCGAGAAAGCAGACATGTGGAAGGGAATTCCACAGGCGGGAAGCGCGAGAGAAGAAGCTGTTGGGGTAGAAATTACGGTTACATTTATGCGCTGAAATATCACCATGACGTAATAGAACAATATTAAGGACCATTATTAATATCGTGAATTCGATTCTTACGAGGGGACCCTCAAAATTTGTGGTTTGGTACCAGTTTAAGCTAAGGTCAGTAAATAGCTATTTCAGTGAGTGTGTATGTATGCGTGAACATACGTACTATGCAATAGAATTTGAACGAAGTAAATGTCACTATGGGTATTTCTGAAAAAAGTAAAAAAAAAGAAAAGAAAAGAAAAGGAAGACACCCGCCAGACTCGAAATTAAATCCTCAGGCGAACGATGAAGCCGTAAAATCTAAAATTGTCGCACTTAGCCTCTTTGTTTTTTCAGTCATGTAATAAAAGACAATGTTATCGGGCGTGATGCGATGATATATTTCCCCGTAGCGCCTGGTATCGACAGTCGACGGACAACGGAGGGAAAAGAACACACATTTTAAATCGTTTAGTGATAACTTACGTTAACATTTAAGACATTTAACTTTCAGTTCTTGTCTTCTAAGTTTCCTCTTAAAGTTTATTATAAACTGATATAGGTTTTCTCTTCATCCTAACCACTTTGAACCACTTACCCGTTCTCGTTCTCGCTTTCTTGTCTCGTTCTTTGGCTTCAACCATCTCTCGCTCAACCAAAGATTATTCTCTTTTCTTTGTTGCCTTCTTTTTTATACAATTTTATTGTTTCATTGATTTCTTATTTTCTTTCCCATCTTCTTCAGGGCTCTTTTTTTTTTTTTCGTTTTTTTTCTTCCACTTTTCCTCCTCCTACTCCTATTTTCTTACTTCGCTTTCTCCGCATATCTTTATTTATCAATCCCTCTTCTTCACCTCATATTCTTTTTTTCTTTTACTCTTTTATTCCATTTACTTGACTTTTCTCATGCAGATGTCTTCTCTTTTATCATCTTCGCCTCTTCGCTTTGTATTCTTCTCTCTCACTCTAATCTAAATATTCTTCCTCTTTTTTTAAAACTTATTCTCTACTTCCCTTTCTATCTTATTTCAAAACTACAAAGAATCAAACAGGAAACTACTTTTTTTTTCTGTCAACAATGCTTTATTTTGATTTTTACGATTTTTCTTAACATTCCAATTTAAACTTATTTTTTAATTTTCGGAATTCTTATACATTTCCTTAATTTTTTTTTTTTTTTACTTCCGGTTAAACCTTCATTTCTTTTACTTTATCTTACGACATTCTTCCTTTCTTTTTTCTCTCTCCCACTGTTTTATTTTCTTTTACATTGTTTTCCTTTCTTGCTCGTTTTTCATATTCTTTCTTTCATTTTTATTGCTTTATTTCTGCTAACTTTTTATAAGTCTCATTCATTTATTCACTCATTCTTTTTTCTTTAAATCTTTTTTCTTTCTCCCTTCTACTAATAATTTCTGTCGGTCTCTTTTCTTTATTCATTCATTGTTTTTCCTTTTCATGTTTCTTTCTTTTTATTCATATTTTTGTGGATTAATTCTATAATTCGCATTCATTTATTTACAGATTCTGTCTTCGTTTCTTCTTTACTCACCTTTTTAATCCATCGTTCTCATCACTTATTTTTTTCATTCCATCTTTTAGTTTCTTATTTTTCTCATTATCACAATTCAATTCTTCTGAATATTCAGCTCTGATAAAATCATTTTAAAGATGATTTTGATTTCTATTCTGATTTGTCGCTGAAGTTTTTCCTTTTTTTTCTCTTTTCTTCTTTATTTTTGCACTACTTTTTTTTCTTGTTCAACATCCTTTTGATTCCTTTTTGCACATTTCTTTCGTCCTTGCTTTCTTTTGCTTTCCCCTTTTCTCTTGTAACATTTATCTTATTTTTCTTAAAATTTCTTCTTCATATCTTGTAATGATTCTACATGCATTATTTTAAATCATGACTTTTTCTCGTTCTTGAACATCGATCATTGGCATTAATACTCAGTTATTAAAATTACTAAACACTTTTTTTTCAATATCCTCTCTTATTTTCACGAGCATTTTCTATGACCTTTCTTTTTTCCTATATTTTCCATCATTATCTTTTCTAGTTTTCATTTTTGCTTGTTTCTTGTTTTTTTTCCTCCTTATTTTTTGCCATTTGATCAAATTTCGTTTACAGCCAATTTTTCATTAATTTTCTTTCTTTTTAAACCATTTCTACTGATAATGTGTATCAGTCTCGTTTCTTTTTCCTTTTCATGTTTTTTCTTTCTTTAACTTGTATTGGTTTACATAAGATTTCATTTCCTTTCTTTCTTGGCCTTATTCTCATTTTCTCGTTTCTAATCTTATCACTGCCTTCTGTTTTGTCTTTTGCCGTCTCCATTTATCGTACAAAACCTTTGGGTCCACTTTATGTTTCAACGCATTTCCTTGTATCAGGGAAAAATTAAAGTAATCTCTTTTCTGGAAGAAAAAAGAGAGGTGGCAAAAGGGTGGATGGAGTGTAGTTGAATTGTCGCTTATGCTGCCAGTTTCATCCACCACCGAATTCCTTTAACCCTTTCCCTCACAACCATCAGTGATGAAATAGATGAATATCTGCGTCCACTATACTGCATCCTGGCTGCGTATAAGTGTGTGTGCGTGCGTTTCGGTATGCACGAGCTTACGAATATATATATATATATATATATATATCGAGGCAGCAAATAATTTGCTGTCTATTATGTTTAATCATGAGCTGTTCTAAACGTCGTATTTTGGCATTAATTTCAGTTGAAAATAAAGACAAAAATTCTCCAACATTTGGGTATTTTTTTTTTAATTTGGTTCTAAGCTTTCGGCTCATGTGAAATATTTTTAAATAAAAAATTATCCAAATGTTAGAGAATTTTTGTCTTTATTTTCAACTGAAATTAAAGCCAAAATACGGCGTTTAGAACGGCTCATAATTAAACATAACAGACATTCATTGTCTCTTATATTTAACGGTATATGTTTAGAATATATATATATATATAATGTGTGTGTGTATGTATGTATGTATGTATGTATGTATGAGATGACTATATATGTTTTTATATATCAAGAACAGTATTGGTGAAATTGTATGACAAAGTTGAAAAGGTTTACTTGTGACGCATTTCGTTCTTCAGGACTTCATCCAGCTAAATTTATTATCTTGGTACGACTGCACATGCGCGCAACAGAGGGGTTCTGAGAATTTTTTTTTATCTTACCGAAATCATTAAATGCTTTTCTTTCCATTACAGCTATTCCTCACTGCGATATGAGATTTGCCGGGAATGGTGTATGAGCCAGGGTGCAAATTTATTGTGGATGACCTTGCGATTAAGACATTATCTGAACATTACGTCATACTGAGTTATTTCCTCGTTTTTTTTTATGTAGCGTTTTTATGTTTAAATTGTGGTCAGTCTCGTTACGGCGAACAACCAACGCATTTGACGTACTATTTTGTAAAATGTCTGTTTGTGTTGATATAATTTTTTTTATTTAGATTGAGTTTTCTCCTATGTAATCTTTGTGACAATTATTACAAGCGATGGAATAAACTCTTTCTCCAGGTTTTAGCTTATTGTTTTGTTTAGTACTGACAAAGTCTTTTATTGTTTTGGATGTAGTAGTAACAAATTTTATGTTGAGTTTAGATCTTTTTATAGAGTTAGTTGGGTTTCTTAGAAGGGGCCATTTCTTTTTTATTTGAATACTTTATGGACTTTTTGTTTAGCATTGAATATAAAATAATTGTGCTGAAGAAGATTCAATGTGTCTTCAATATATTTCTCCTCTTCGTGTAAATAATTAAAGCTGCATATCTTAGTGATCTTAGATGTAACCGATAACTACATCAGATTTTATTTTGTTGTTATAAAGAGAATAGAAATTTATTAGGCGGTTTTTGTTGGTCGATTACAAGTGGACCTTCAGTTTTAAACTGTTGTTAGTTCGGTGTAACTTCATACCTAGGAAGGGTAAGGAATCGTGTTCTTCTATTTCGTATTTGAAATCAATTGTGAGTTTGACTTTTAGTTCATCTTCTAGGTCAGTATGTTGATTGTTTGGGTAAAATATTTTGGAAAGAACAAAATTCACTATTTTTGGTAGATCTAATATCGCAATGAGAAATACCTACTTACAAAAGTGATAGAAAGAAAGACTAAATGAATTCGGGTAAACAAAAAAAAATTAAATTTTCCAGCACCCCTCTGTTGTGGGTACGTGTAGCCGTACCAACATAACAAATTTAGTCACATGAAGTCCTGAATGGCAAAATACGCCAGAAGTAATTTTTTTTTCAATTTGTCATACAATTTTTCTATCCATCCATATATATATTTCGGTCTCTCACAAGGTGTGACCTCAAAGAACCGTATTACAAATTTACGAACTGCATCTGCTATACGGTGACTGTTATCGTCGCATAGCAATGTTTTATGTCAACACAAGATAAAATCATATTTGATGGTGGATGTCTTTATGTTAACGGCCCTGCAACCTCTCTGAAGATGACTCATGTGAGCCGAAAGCTTAGAACCAGCATGATAAAAAAAATATCCAAACTTTTGTCTTAATTTTCACCTAAAATTAAAGCAAAATACGATGTTTAGAACGGCTCATGATTAAACATAATAGACATTGATTGTCTGTTATATTTAACAGTATATGTTTAGAATATATATATATATATATATATATATATATATATATATATATATAATTATGAATTAATTGTAAATTGCGACACGGAACTTTCTGTTTCAAGATATATTCTCTTCATCAGGCAATGTTTGATGTTGGTTGTACAAATGATTTACACGTATTTTTTTAAAAAATATAAACCATTTGTACAACCAACATCAAACATTGCTTTATGAAAAGAATCTATCACGAAACATAGAAATTTCCGTATAGCAATGTACAATTAATTCCTAACCATATGATTATATTAAGGTCTATAATATTATATTGAGCATTGTTCATAATAAAATAAATGCCGGGGCACTCAAAATAGTTAGTCTTGAGTCCGCTTCACCTGTATATATATATATATATATATATATATATATTTATATATAAAATGTGTTTGTGTTTCTAAGAATTTTTCTTCTTCTTCATATTATAAACCTTATTTTTTTAGTGGGTACACGTGTTTGAGTTGCTATCCCTGTTTTTTTCTTCTTTTTTTTTTTTTTTGACTACTTCGTTAAACAGTGAAATTATTAACCGGCCTAAATTGAGAAGTGCTACCAAAGAAACATTGCAAAAAGACGCCATGAACATAACGAATTGCTGGTTTGTGTATTCACCACGTATATCACATGTTAAAATCTCCGCCCCCCCCTCCACCTATCACAGGTGCGCCGATAACTAAGCGAGCAGAATCTCTGACGGATTCCAAATCGGTCGAGTTTCGATCTCGGAGTGAAGCAATCGTATATCTAGCCACACTGATGTTACAGCGAAACATATGTGGATGACTATATATGTGTGTGTTTATATGTATTTGGGCAGCAATCCCTCTTTTATACAATTTTCATTAAGTCGACTGACAAGTCATTACGATTAAACATTTTATTTTATTTTTTCTTGTGTTCGGAGATGTGTTTTCTTTTCTGGTCATAAAATGTCTAAAAATTGTCCAAATATTTTGCATACCCGATCGGTTTTGACTATTCTTTTAGCTCTTAGTGCAGTGATTTTAATTTTTTTAAATTTTGAACTGAATGTGTGGATTTTTAAATGTTTCTTTAATATGTTGATAAGATTTTTTCCTAGCGCCATCAGTACATGGTTCATAGTTGGTGTTAGTGAGTGTTGGCTTTTGCTTTTTTGTTATTAGTACTTCCTTTATGTTTAGTCTTTTCTATACATGTGGATGACGCTATTATGCTTGTATTTTCTACAAGTATGTTTCAAATAGATTTTGGTAGTTCTCCGTGTTAGTTTAAATGACTCCCAATTGAACGATGGTCAGTGTATATACACACAGGGCACGATGGATAAATTGTCGTCTAAATGACGTAAAAATGAAAATAGCATTGGCATCTTATTTGAACAGAAACATTAAAAAATATATATATTGAAATACTTAAGAGTAAATTTAGTCAATAAAATCGCCATGACTTCCGTACTCCTTCGGAATCTCCTGTAACTCTTCTGGGTGGTCTCCTTGTTTAAGTTTGAGAATGCTGCCACAAATGGTTTCAGTTCATCTTTGGCGTTACAAGGAGTTTTGTTGGTCTCTCGCTCAACTACACCTCACACATAATAATCAAGTGGGTAGTACTTTGGGGAGTCAAGTGGTCAGATGTAAAGGGTGATGTAAGTGGTCGCATAAATTGTCTGACAACCATGACCGGGTTCTTTTGCTCGTGTGGCATGGTGCAGTGTCTTGTTACCAGATATAGGGTCTTCCTGCAGCCACCCTCTTGACTTAGGGCAGAACTACCTCCCCAAAACACTTGATGTAGGCCTTCGTATTGAGTCTAAGTCTATTGCTAACAAATTTCGGAATTCTTTTTTTTATCATAACGATGAGAGTGAGTTTTCTGAGCTGTCGTACCTTCGTAATCAACATTAGACTAATCGAACTTTTTCCGTATTCTATGCACTTTCCTAAGATAGACACCAAAACTCATTGAAATGTTCATATTTTAGCTTCAGGCGCGAAAACAAAGCAGTATACCAGGCCGTTTCCAAATTTCTGGTAAAGTAAATTGATCAGATTGGTCTCACTTTTAATAAGTACATCATCTAAATATGTTTGTGTACAATCCAAACCTACAAGCATCGTATCCATCTGTTGTAATATGCTTGGTGCTACCTTTATACTGAAAGGAAGCCGGTTAAATTTGTATAGTTCTCTATGAATGTTAACTGTTAATAGTTTTGAGCACTCTTCGTCTACTAGTACTTGTAGGTAAGCATCTAACAGGTAAAAAAATGACCACCATCTAATTTGGCAAAAACTTTTTTCTGGACTTGGTAACAACTAGTTATATTGTTTTGAACTTTATTTTGCCTTGTTGAAAAATCAGCATATACGCGGATTTTAGGATTTTTTTTAACGTAAACTGTTGGAGATGACCATTCGAATAGTCTATTTTTGATATCACACCTAATTTTTATAGTCTCTCTAATTCCTTATTAATTGGCTTTTAAAGCAGTATAAGGTACACTCCTTTTTGGCTAAAATATCGGATTTTACATTTTCTTTTACTTCAAATTTAGCTTTTGGTTTTGTGCATGTCTCTCACCCTTTTGAGAAAACTTTTGAAAAACTTCTTTTTAATTCATTCTTTAATTTTTCAGTTGCCATATTAGCACCGGGAGTAATAATATTTATTTTGTTGCAGAAACAGTTAATTCGGAGGTACCAGAGATCAATAATAAAATCCAATCTGTTCCAAATAAATTACTTGTATTTTTTAATACGAACACCGCTTTTTTAGCTTTGCCAACAAAAGAAATGTTACAAGTGAATTCACGCATAAAGTTCAATTTCTTTCCTGAAACTCAATGAACAACTTTTAGAAGTTAAACAGTTTACTCATTATTCTCCATGTCTGGTCATTTATAGTGGTGATATCAGATCCTCTAGCTAGTTATAGTTTTATTTTTGAATTATTTTCACAAAAACAAGTTTCCTCTTTTGAGATGTTTCTAACTCAGTTAAAGACGCGTTAGAAGTCTTAATTTTTTTCTTAATGCTTTTTGACTTTACACCATGTATTTATTATGTTCAGATACGTTTTATTTTTCTTCTATTATTTTTTTTTGTATTTGTAAATATTTTTGTGCCCTACCCTACCACTTTTTATTATTAAAAAAAATACTTGTGAAACTCTTACCTCCACAACTGTGACAAGTATTATATATTGAGGGGTGGGGTTTATCGGCTTTTTTTAAATGTTCTGATGGGTGTTGGAAAACGTCTATAGTCTTTTTTCTTATATGGTCGAACGGTATGTACTTGTGAAATGTCCCTTTCCTCAACCTTTGCAGTATCGATTTTTAGATTTACAATACATTCACACAATTCCACTATTTTCTGGAGAGTAAATTTGAGATCCATTTCTAATTTAGCAATTATCCTGAATCTTATTTCCGCGTCCTTATATTTTAAGCCCTGTACGAATATTAGGTATTTAAATAAATCTGGAATTAATTCATTTAACCTGAACTTCTTGCATTCTCGATTCACGACTCCTGCATTAGTGACGAAATCTTTATCGTCAACCCTAAGTTAAGATATAACCAACGCGTATTAAATAATGAGCTTCTATCACCGGAAAATTTCGACAGTATTACTACAGTTTCATCAATTTATCTCACCTGTCTTTTTCGGACAAAATAAAATTTAAATAGTTTATGTTCAGCAGGGGGCAATTTTCTTAACAATAAACACACTTTCTTGTCATCATTCTAATAAAAACAATCCCTTTTGAACATCGTTTTCGTATCTTTTATAATGAGATGGAAAAGTTATCCTTTCGTCTGGATTGTATAAGAATTCGCTAACTGAATTAACAACAACATCTGGAATGAATAAATCTGATGTTTTTTCTTCCGTAGTTTTATTAAATATTTAAAAAAAAATTCTGTTGTAATTGCTGTCCATGTTTTTGTTGCTGCAATTGGTATTCTTGTTGTTGCTTTTGTAGCGCCAACATTTGAATCGGGATAAATTTTCCTGTACTTCGCTGAATATTTCGTAGATTAATTTTTGAATAACTTCACCTGTTTATTTCACTGTAGTCGTGGGAATATGACGTCTTTTTAGTGAAGTGGTAAATATTAACTGAATGTCCTATTACGAACTGAAGGGTTTCCTCGCATAAGTTTAAACGAATACCCGTTAGTCCTTTTTGTAAAGTCACATAATACTAGAAATAACGCCTTCGAAAAATACTGTCCGACCTGTCTGCTTATTATGTACCCACATATATATTATAGTACAGTGTCACGAGATTTTAGCAGCACAATTCCTCTAATTACATCAAAACGAGATCGGCTATGTTTGTTCTCTGGTGATCCGTGTTCAAACTCAAATGTCGGCAGCGACACTTTATTCATATATGACAAATGGATACTCGTATTTGAGTACATACTCTGTTTTTATAATTAAACGACATATATAGTTATCCGCAGACAGCTGTTTCACTGTATTCCAGCTCATCAGTACGGTTCGGTTGCTTCTTTCATCCGATTGCTTCTAGCCAGGATTGAAATATATATATATATGAAAAGTGTATGTATATAATTATAAGTACCAATATATATATATATATGCAATTTATATATATATATATATATATATATATATATATATATATATATTATATGCGCGGTACTTATTTGAAAGCGCTCAATATCAGTGATAGAGCTGACATATTCATATAGATAGGTGTGAGTTTGTAACCCTGGGTTTAACGCTCTTGCGATCGTCAGACAAACTGATTAATTTTTTAAAAAATTGGCTATATGTAGGACTGCGTATATTGGTGTATTTTTATGGAAGTGGGAGGAAAATTTGACAGACGCAGACATATATATATACACATTTGTACACTCACTGACGTGCGCAAAGAGACACACACACGCGCGCCCGTCCACCGGGTCTCATGCAAACATAACTATATGCGAACCGTATGGGGCTCGGCATATATATATATATATATATATATATATATATATATATATATATGTGTGCCGTTGCGTACATACATACGCATTTGGTTAGTGAATTTGAATAGTGTAGCGATGTCAACATGCGGACAGTTGTCGATTTCTCGTAAGTATGATGGGGCAAAACTATGATAGGCAAAAATTGCTATTATTTTATTGAAGGCTGTATTGTTATTTTTTATTTTTAAGACGGTTATTAGCTTGTTTTTTGTGGTTGCGATTATTTAAATGGTAGAAATTCTAATTTGTAATGCTTGTTAGTTTTTATGTGGTGGTATTAATTTTACTACGACAGAGAGGAGTAATTTACGTTAATAATGATTGCGGACTAATACGGTGATAGTAATATTTGATGATAATAACAGTTGTGGTAGCAAATAGTTATTGTAAAGCGGTAGTAGTGATTAGTAGTGGTGGGGTAATGATAATAACACTAAATGCAATTATTATGGTGAACTAGAGAATAATTGATAGGATTATGGTATCAGCGGTTCTTTTTTTTATTCGTTTGGTATAAATTGTGATAATAGGTATTTAATTTCATGTCTGCATTTTGAAATTAGTTCTGATCTTATGTTTAGTAATTTCTTTTGTGGGGTATGAGACATACTTGCTACTTTTTTATGTAGGCAAAGTAGGCATTTTTTGTAATGTTGTAGGCAGGTGCTTTATTCCAGTATTTTCCAGCTTATTGTTGGTGAAACATTACGTATGTGGATAGTGTAGTGCTGTTCAAGTATTTTCTGTTGGAGAATGAAAGATTGTGGTTGCTTTTTCTTTTCTTAAATGGTCCCTCAGTGGCACGGATGTAGTACATTGTCTTGTTGTTGTTTGCACTTACCTTGGCTTTATATACTATGCTGGCCTGAATAAACGATTATATATATATATATATATATATATATATATAATCACTTAGGCAATATTTATACACAAATAGATGGTATTGCGATGGGATGTCCTTTAGGTCCCCTCTTTTCTAATTATTATATGGCAAATCTAGAAAATAAAATAATTTATGACAACAATAAACCCTCTATATATGTAAGATACATAGATGACATCTTTGTTTTAGCTAAGAATATCGATCAAATTACATATCTTAAAAACAAATTTGAAAGTCACTCCATCCTCAAATTTACATTAGAACTTAATATTAATAACAAAATCCCATTCCTTGATGTATTCATTGATTCTAGCACACATAAATTTACTACTTCTCTATATAGGAAACCAACTAGCATAAATTCGTGTCTTCTTAATTATAATAGTGAATGCCCCCAACGATATAAGTTAGCTGTTATAAAAAAAACTTACTTCAACGCACACAAATGATATCTTCTTCCAAAACTATATTTTATAAAGAATTACACAACATTAAGCAAATACTAGTCAATAATGGATTTCCTAACTCCGTTATTGATCAACAAATTAAAATGTATCTCAACAAAATTAACAATAGCTCTAACAATAATGATAATATTAATAATAATGGTTTACATCAAAATAAACATAACACTATTAACTTATACTATTGCAACCAAATACATAATAATTATAAACAAGATGAAAAACTCTCAAAAACATAATACGTAGAAATGTTAAACCAGTCGAAAGTAATAATCAAATTAAACTCATTATATATTATAAAAAGTTTAAAACAATTGACCTCATAGTCAACAAGCACTAAACTAAATTCTTTACAAAAAACCAATGTAGTGTACCAATTTACATGCCCATTCAGAGATTGCATCTCTGATACTAATCAAAAACCTAGTACATATATTGGTTTTACTACAACCACGCTCTCCCGTAGACTTACATGTCATCTTTCTGATCAGAGTACTATTAAACAACATTTCTCTGAAAAACATAAACATGTAGGTAACAATACGGTGATCCTAACTCATACACACAGTAAGAGGAACCTGCAGATATTGGAGGCCATGTACATCTAATCAAAACAACCAACACTCAATAAAATCAACTTTAAAACAGGAAATAACATATTACATTGTATTTGACTACATGGTTTTGTTGTCATTTCGCGCTGTCCCGCGGTGTGACGTCAAAAACCGCATCACAAACTTAAGAACTGCGTTTATTATTTTTGGTAACTATCGCCGTTGCCAAGCGGAGTTTTATGTCAACACAAAATAAAATCGTCGGTGATAGTGGATTTTATAATATTTCAGTTTAAACTACCTCTCTGAAGATGGCTCATGTGAGCCGAAAGCTTAGAAGATAACCAATAAATAATTATCCAAATGTTGGAGAATTTTTGTCTTTATTTTCAACTGAAATTAAAGCAAAAATACGACGTTTAGAACGGCTCATGATTAAACATAATAGACATTCATTGTCTCTTATATTTAATAGCATATGTTTAGAAAATTACTTGCTGCCTCGATATACTAAATATATATATATATTGTTTATTCAGGCCGGTAGGTATATATAAATATTATAAAAAAAACAGTGTGTGTACTCAAATACGAGTGTCTCGATTAAAAATAATGTTTGAACAAATTATATATATATATATATATATATATATATATATATATATATATATATATATATATTTAATCATATCACCCCGAGCAAGGCGGTAACGCCACTGATGTGCCGGGGGCTACGTAAGAGTGAAAAGATTAGAAGAGAGAAAGCCGGAAACCACATCTTAAACAGGGAACAAGGGATGAGCCTCTTAACCTGTTCAATAGACGTGTGTGGAGTGTGAACCGCGCGATAGATAGACCTATCTACTCCAACTGAAAAAATAGTGAGAAGATTGGAAGAGAGAAAGCCGGAAACCACATCCTAAACAGGAACAAGGGATGAGCCTCTACACCTGTTCAATAGACGTTGGTGGAGTGTGAAATCGACAGCTAAGTGAAATATAATAAGAAAACTAGTTGATTAATCTATCAGGATCATTTAAAGGAGAAACAGATAATAATACGAAGAAAAATTCATGTTTACGTTAAAATAGTAAAAATAACAAAATTTCATAAAGGTAAAAAAAAGCGTTAATTTTTCAAGAGCTTCGGAAAACACGTCATTCTCGTTGTAATTCCAACCGTGATGAGGGAAAGTGTGAAAGATCCTAGGAAGACATTATTCGTTTTGATTCAACTAATTTGCACAAAAGTATATGTTTGTTTATTATTATTATTATTATTATTATTATTATTATTATTATTATTATTATTGCACCAGAAGCCTAAAAAACAGGTTTTATCCTGGGAGTGAAAATCTTCATACTTCCATATTTTCAGTTTTGATTTCAAGTGAGTGACTAATAAATTCTTATTTTATATGGCATATCCTTTCAGGATGTAGGCAATCATGCCCCCCCCCCTCAGTCCCTTGTAGATCTTTTGTCATTTTCTCCCAAACCCTGGTCCCCCAATCATGTTACACACTGCTTTCCTCTGTCCCTCTATGGAATGAATATATCTGAGAACTTTTCCTTGATAAAAGAGGGCAACCAGCAATACACAAAAATACTGATGGTCTGGAAATATTAAAAACACAAGTGGAAGCTGTAATGGTCCAATTGAACAGAAACAAAGTGGTAGGGACAGACAGAATTGTAATAGAGATTCTGACAACCTTAGATGATTTTGGAATAGACAAGATTACAGACATAATAAATGAAATCTACAACAGTAAGTGACATACTAGAAAACCTAAGCAGATTTATTTTCATAGCACTGCCTAAGAAACCAGGTGCAAATGAATGCGAACTCCAGCAAACAATCAGCTTAATGAATTACATAACAAAACTCATTATCCAAATCCTGACGAATAGAATGCGCAGCAGACTCAGGCCAGAGATGGGACAAGAACAATGTGGGTTCATTAAAGACACCAGAACAAGAAAAGCAATATTTATACTTAGAATGTTATCAGATAAAGCAATACAAATGCAGAAGGATTTGTACCTGTGTTTTATGGACTACACAAAGTTGTTCGACAAAGAAAGCCACAAAGATCGGTTAGAGCTGCTCAGCAACCTTGACATTTTAGAAAGACATTAGAATAATCAAAAATCTATACTGGCAGCAAACTGTCTGCATACAGACAAGAAATGAGTTCAGCAGATATACAAAAATAGAAAGTGGTGTAAGACAAGGATGTGTCTTCTCACTAGATTTATTCAACCAGCAAGGCAATTCTGAGAGAATTAGAAGTCCTACCAGGGTTCATTATTGATGGCCACAATCTTAACAATAAAAGTAAAGTATATATATATATATATATATATATATATATATATATATATATATAATCTCCCTGTAAAAGCAACTCTCATGTGTTCATACACATGAACACGTCTACAGGTCTACACTTCTACACAGACATTGAATCATATGTCCTTGTATTTTTCATTTTACTTACATCTCTCTCTTTAGGCCCTTAATTTTCCCTTTCTTCTTTTTTAAATGTATTTACAATTTTATCTACATACGATGCTTCTATCTATCTATCTATCTATCTATCTATCTATCTATCTATCTATCCTGTTTTTCAGTCGACACCGTTGGGAATGACCTAAAAACGATACCATAGATCGACAATCGATTTATGAGTAAAATTGAGTAGATGAAAATGTTTGAAATTTGTCAGTGGTTGTTCTAGCACGAAGTCACAAGTCACCGTGACCGAGTGTACTTTGTTCAAAACTACCGATAACGCCAGTTTATATGCTCTCAAAGGCCCGCTCAACATAGTTGCATTATAAACCACAGGCTGAGCAGGCGTTGTTCACAAGGATTGCTAGATACGTTAGTTGATGGGTATACTGGGAACAAAACAGCCAGTCATTTACTTACTTTACTGACACATATATTCATATACTTACGTAAAACGTATATTTTTTACTTATATCGTCCAATAAAACAATGATATTATGATTAAACTCGTTCGATTTGGATTTAAACTCCAAGCTGCATGACAAAAGAACTTGTAAAAAAAAAAACCCAAATATTTAAAATTTAGACTTTTAATATTTTTTCATCCTTACCTCTTTTTTTGAACATTTATAAAATTATAGATATGATCCTCTCGATTTCAGACATTTGACTCCCACCCAAGAAGAAACAAGTACTGATCGCTGATAAAAATCGGAGGTCATACAGAAACAAAATTGATTCATATTTTGACGATTTTCATACGCGAATGAATATATCTCGTTATAAGTGGCGCCGTCTAGCAATAACGATAGCATCAACCAATGAGTAAGATTATAGAAGACAATTGTTCTCGCCACAGCGAGAGACGACTTCGTGTCAGGGCCGATAACCCTGCCTAACGCTTTATAGTGCTATTTAGTGCATATATCATTTCGTGTGAAGTTCTTTGGTATTTGCGATACCAGGAATTTTCGATAATTATTATAAAGGAATTTTCAACAGAAAATGGTTCACTAAAAATAATTCTTTAAAAATTATTCTAAATTAATTTTCAGTTGAAACATTTCTGAATCAAAAAATGCATTTAAAACTGTAAACATTAATTAAAATGAGCATAAATGCACTTATTTACGAACTTATTTAAAAATCGGTTAATTTAAGAAATTATTTAAAACATATTTCAAACTTAATTAAACATATATATATAATCTACATATTTTATATATATAATATTTAAATAAAAAATAATCAGTTCATCCCAAGCAAGGCAATAATGCCACTAAGACGTAAGGGACAAGTGGGAGTAAAAGAGAATGAAAAGATTTTTAGAAGGTACCAGAAACTAGTTCTAAACAGGAAACAAGATATAAACCTTCAATTCTGTTCAAAAGACTGAAAAGGAGTGTGAACCGGACAATAGATAAACTTCCATTGAAGCAAAAAAAACAAAAAACAAAAAAAAAACAGTGTTTAATTGAAGATATTAGATATATAGAGTTGAAGTAGACTTGAGAAGAAATCAGAAACGCAATCCTTAACAGGAAACAAGAGATAAACCTCTGCTTTACCATTTATTTAAAACTTATTTTTAAGATTTATTAGCTGGAAAATCCGCATTATTATATATATATATATATATATATATATATATATATATATATGTACGTGTGTGTGTGTGTGTGTGTGTGTATATATATGTATATATATATATGTATATATATATATATATATATATATATATATATATATATATATATGTATGTATGTATGTATGTATGTGTAAAGATAGCAAGTCCGTAAACAGAGAGGATAGTCCAAAAAGATCTATTTAATATAAAATATTAAAAAGATAGATCTATATAGAAAACTCAATGGATATTATCCAGAGTAATATTATATACATAAAGGAAAACTTAACGCATCATCTAAAGCGGTTATAAGTTATAATTTTTTTCGACGGGTAAGGTTTTATTAAGACCGCAGAATATTTTTGGCTTTATTTAATCAGAACATTAAATTAAAAAAAAAAATGAAAAAGAATTCAAGCCGTCTGAACCGGAATTTAATTTTTTAGTGTTAGGACCATAAAATGTAAAGGGTTGATATGTATATATATATATATATATATATATATATATATATATATATATATATATATAATGTTTGGGGTAAAATGATTTTAAAAAATTCATTACATACACGAATGTAAAGTCACCTGCAGATCAAATCACCTCTTCATTTATAAATTTCTGTTGTTTAAAATTGGCATTTCGTAAAAATAAAAAGCATAGATTTGGGAAAAATATACCCGCCACGGATGTGCGTTGTGGTCCAGTGGATATCAGCTCGAAACGTGAAATCGGGGAGCCGAGTTCGAATTCCAGCTGAATTCATTGCATTCACTTACGCGCAAATACCCTTGGGAAATGTATTAATCCGTCTATTCCTTCCAGTTATGGATTAAATAACAGGACAGATTGGGTTCTAAAGCCTTGGCTGGCAACCAGTCTACCGCAGAAAGCAATGGCAACCTACTGCGGGATAATCTTCTCCCCAGTCAGTCATGTCTCTTTCGAGACATGATCGCCCAAGCGTGTATCACGTATGGCACTTAACTAACTGACTGATACCCACCACATAAACATTAGAGTTCCAAATTATCCTGGCAACAAACAAACAGCAAAGTCTACGGGTTCCGCATTTTCGAGGGCTCTGCATTAAATACTTTCCAGCTGTCTAGTGAGATCGGCATCTTGAATCTGGCAATGTTAATGTCGGCGAGCTGCATCTTAAACTATTCATCATTTCAGGTAACCTTATATCGAGGCAGTTAAATCTATCTCGAAAGAATCATTTACCTGATTTTTTTCTGACATTTTTTATAATGTTGATAGAAGGTAATTTTTTAAACTGGTTATATAAGTTCTATCATTATGCTAGTAAATAAATTTATTATTTAATATTAATGAGTATTTTTTTCTAAATTTAGGACCTCTTTATAACATAGTCTTGATGCTTCACGTTTACTTAATCCAGCCCTGAGAGCATATTGCTAGCACATGTAAATATATATTTTGTAGTTATTTCTATGATCGTTTAAGAAGTGTGTAATGTGGACGTATAAAATGAAATAAGTTTGTTGTGTTGCTTCGTTTTGCTCCATTTATCCTTTTATATGTGTATATATATATATATATTTTGTATATGAGGTTGCTTTTTGTTCGTATGTCGTGGTCACCACTGTTGTGTTCTTGCTTCGTTTTGGTATAATTAGAAGATAACATAAACTTGAATTAATGATGTTTATTTTTGGTATAAAACTTTAGGTTTTGACATCAAGTTACAACCTTTAAATTTTGTGTGGATACAGGAGCAGACTAGCTAAATTCTCTTCACTGTGGGTTGCTAGTAGTAAACGAGCCTATCCCTTCTGGACTCTAGTGGTCAACTGACTAGCGTCTTACCTTTTTTCAAATCTTCTACCCAAAACTATTGTCCTTAACTCTTACTTCTTACTCCTACTCTTACTCCTACTCCTACCAAAAGAAACGGTTTCTTATTTTGCCGCCCAATTTTGAATTCTTGGCGTCAGTGTGTCTATCTTTTTTCTATTTTTAGAACACTCGACATTTTATAAACCATAACAGAAGTTCCCCCTTTAGAACGGAGTGTACTAATAATAATAGTACTCGTCATATTTTTTCCAGGAAACTTTTCGACGTGAACGAGATTTTGTATTTATCATGGGAGAATCTTCTTTTTTATTTCTTGCATTTATTTTTTGTTCTGAATCACTATACATTTTGTTTTTATTCATCTTTTCTTCTACTTGTTTCTCTACTATTTGTTTTTGTACTTCTATATATGGTTTCAACCTGCCCACAGAAACTTGAGTATCCATATCATTATTTATTTTAACCAGAAAATATTTAGGTGTTCGCTGAAGGACTGTGTATGGACCTGAATAGGGTGCCTCTAATGGTCTTCGAACACGATCCACTCTAATCCAAACTTTATCACAAGTTTAAAGTTTTTCTGGGACATAAGATTTTGCGGACTTATTAACTCGTTTGGTGAAGTCTCTCACATCAGTTTGTGACATGGTTTTATGTAAATCTCTTGTGAACTTTTGAGTTATAGCTTCCTCGCTTGTGCTATCTATTAGTAGCTGTGGTGGCAAACATTGTGTGCCTGTAACAGCAGAAAAAGGAGAAAAAGCAGAGCTATTGGGCATACTGCGAATCCCAAGAAGTACTATTGGAAGAGCTGAGAGCCAGGACTCTTTTTCGCTGATTTCGCTGATGCGTTGTGCTTCTACCCAACAAGTTGTGCGGTCAATACATGTGAGGATATATCTATACAGGCTGATGTAACTGCTATCTGGGCTTTTTGCTGGTGGGAGTAGTCCTACTATATCTATGTGGACTGTGTGAAATCTAGTTGATGGTATTTCTAATGTATGTATAGGTGATTTTGTATGTTTGTAAACCTTTGCTTGTTGGCAGGCTGAGCATGATGCACAGAAGTCTTTGATTGATTTATCCATGTTTGACCAGTAATATCTAGCTTTAATCATCTTAATGGATGATTTAATGCCAGGATGATTTATGGAATGGATACTATAGAATATGGACTCACGCAATTAAGATGGAACAAAATGTCTGGGGTAAGACGTTGATAAGTCACACCATATAAATTGGTTATCTCCAGGTATGGTGAATTTTTTTAAGTCCTGAAAAGATTGAATTTCTGTATCAGATGCCTGTGCTTCTCCAAGTGCAGGTAAATCACACGCATTTATTTGTACAGCAAGAGTTGGTCGGGATAGACAATCAGCAACTATATTCTGACTGCCTTTTACATGTTCAATATCTGAAATAAATTCTGTCAGGATAGCTAATTGTCGTTGTTGTCTGTCTGATTTAGCGGGGTTTAAACTATAAAATACAATGGCTTGTGGTCAGTTAAAAGTAGTACTTGGTGACCCTCTATGAGGTGACAGGAGTGCAGAACTGACAAATAAGCTGCTAAAAGTTCGCGATCGAATGTAGAATATCTTATTTATGTTTGTGTTAATTTTTAGAGAAAAATCCGATCGGTATTGGATTTCTTTCCACCATTTGGTACAATGCTGCACCGACAGCATAATTACTACTGTCAGTGACTAATTGATAATTTGTACAGTTAGGTTCAGGGTGAGATAATGAGGATGTATCATTAAGTTTCTTAAATACAGAATTGAAAGATTGTCGTTCAGATTTATCTAATGTGAACGAGCCTTTAGGGGATAACCTCATTCTCTCAGATAGGGGTAAGACTATCTCTGAAAATTTTGGTATTAATTTTCTATAAAATCTTACCATTCCAAGAAATCTGTGTAGCCCTTTTGCGTCCTTAGGTTAAGGAGAAGATTTAATTCTTCTATTTTACTCGTTGTAGGTTTAATGCCATCTACGCTAATATGAAAGCCTAAGAAATCTAGGGAAATCACTCTTGGTTATGCTATTGAGAGAACGATAGTCTCCACAAAATCCTCCGCTTTGTTTAGATACTATATGTAGTGGGCTAGACCACTCGCTTTTGGAAAGGGAGATCAGTCAGTCAGTTAAGTGCCATGCGCGATACACGCTTGGGCGATCATGTCTCGAAAGAGACATGACTGACTGGGCAGAAGATTATCCCGCAGTAGGTTGCCATTGCTTTCTGCGGTATACTGGTTGCCGACCAAGGCTATAGAACCCAATCTGTCTTATTATTTAACCCATAACTGGAGGGAAGAGATGGATTAATACCTTTCCCAAGGGTATTTGCGCGTAAGTGAATGCAAGGAATTCAACTAGGAATTCGAACTCGGTTCCCCCAGTTCTCGTTCCGAGCCGATATCCACTGCGCCACAACGCACATCCGTCTTTTTGTAGGGTTTTAAATTCACTACGCGCGGCTTCCAGTTTTTCTACATTAAGCAGCCTGGGTTTTGCAAATACTGGCGTATGGCTTCCTGTGTCAATTCTGTGGTAGACGCCGCACTATTTTTTGTTACTGTTCTGATGTGGTGTGATTTGGTTCGGATATTTTTCTTTAATCATGTTCCGTATGAATGACGGGAGCTCCGTTTCATTTACGACTAGATTCACCGTTGATGCAAATATTTTTAAACTCTTTCTCTGGGTTGTTGTAGGATCGTAAATGGTTTTGTTACTGCAGTCTACTATTAGACCAAACTTGTTGGGGAAATCTAGTCCAAGGAGTGGTTTGGTGATATCAGCGATCACGAATATCCAAGTAAAAGATCTCCTTAAACTGGGTATTCCAATTTCCAAACTCGCTTGTCCGTAGCATTTTATTTTCTCCCCATTTGCAGTGGATAGTGATATGGGAGTCGGTTTTAATGTAATACCATTTACTGCAGAAGTTGGTAATATTGAGATACTTGCGCCAGTATCTACAATAAATTTTAATTTGGTAGCCTCTAATTTTGCGGTAATTTCTAATAGCGGCGAACCTCGTGAGACTGAACTTGTTCGCCCTATTAGTTCTCCGAATCACTTCCCGTAGGTGTTGCTGGTCGGGAACTAGGCAACATTTGTAGTTTGTTCTTTTTGGGGCATTTACACCAAGGTTTACATGTTCTTGCTTCATTGGCGAAATAAATATGTGCTCTACAAATTTTTGTCCGTTGGTTATTCCGATACGGCCTGACATTTAGTGGCACTGAAGTGTCTTGGCTGTATTTTCCTTTATAACTTGTTTGTGTGTTATTCTTAGTAGATAAGGGTCGCTGAACAACAAATGCCTTATCATTATTCAATAATAGCATCTGTTCATCTGCTAACCTGCCAAGTTGGGTATGGTTTCAATTTTTTTGCGAGGCTATTACTGGAGCTATTGTTGACGGTAATGCCTGCAGGAATTTGTGTCTCACAATGTCATCGCTAATACCTATCCGTTTAGCTACGGATAGCATTTCGTGCAAATATGTCGACAGTCGTCCTGAAATAGTCGTAGCCGACATTAATTTTTCTAGAAGCTCCGGTTTTGTTTGTTCGTGAGCTTCTACCAGAGTCCGTTTTAATTCCTCGTAGTCTTGTAATGCGAGGGTAGCATTTGGTAGTTTACCCACTTCTTCGGCTGGTAACGACCATATTACTGTACAAAACTTTGTTTTCGATGCTGTTACATTTCGCAAGTAAAAATGGGCTTCTAATATTGTAAACTATCCATTTACAGAAGTTTCCATGAATTCCGGTGCCTTGACATTGACTTGATGAGTCGTTTCCTCTCCAGTCTGCTCCATTTATCCTTTTATATGTGTATATATATATTTTGTATATGAGGTTGCTTTCTGTTCGTATGTCGTGGTCACCACTGTTGTGTTCTTGCTTCGTTTTGGTATAATTAGAAGATAACATAAACTTGAATTAATGATGTTTATTTTTGGTATAAAACTTTAGGTTTTGACATCAAGTTACAACCTTTAAATTTTGTGTGGATACAGGAGCAGACTAGCTAAATTCTCTTCACTGTGGGATGCTAGTAGTAAACGAGCCTATCCCTTCTGGACTCTAGTGGTCAACTGACTAGCGTCTTACCTTTTTTCAAATCTTCTACCCAAAACTATTGTCCTTAACTCCTACTTTTTACTCCTACTCTTACTCCTACTCTTACCAAAAGAAACTGTTCCTTATTTTGCCGTACAATTTTGAATTCTTGGCGTCAGTGTGTCTATCTTTTTTTATTTTTAGGACACTCGCCGTCTTATAAACCATAACAATATCATTTTTAATATCATTTTATATTATCTTTTAAAAGGTTTAAGTGAAATGTGTCTCCACCTAACAAGACATTGTTGTAACATTAAAGAAAAGAGAATTAGATGATAACCTCTACAAATGAATATTATAATAGGTATTTTCATAACGTTTTAGAAGTGGTTGTCATGACAGCCACCAGGTTACGTTAGAATAGTAAACGCATAGGTCTTACAGCGTTTTCAATTTGAGGAAGCAATTATGAGAGGCGTTTTTACTAAACACTCGGGATTTGTGTGCGTACCCCTCACACACGCGCATATATATATATATATATATATATATATATATATATATATATATATATGCTTGTGTGTGTGTGTGTGTGTTTTGTGCGTAAGGTACCTCCATTAACTAGCTGAAAAAAGCATATCATGAAAAATGACCCAAACTTAATAAAAACAAATTTTCATCGTTAAAATGCTTATGTTTTTATTAAGAGGAAAAACCAAAGTATTTTTTATTATTTATTATTTTTTAAATCCTTTCTGGCATGTTCTAGTTTTTTTTAATCTTATTTTTCTTACGTCAGTGGGCGTGAGGTGATCAAAAATTAGCATACAAAATTTTAGCGTCTTTTGCTGCAGTAAAATCACATTTATTTGGAAATTCTTACAAAAATCAAATATTTGCTGGATTTTAATTAAACTTTCAAGACTTATTCACAAATAAATGAAATCATTTTAGAAATTTTATCTTTAAAAATCTTGGTTAAAATAGTTCTTTTACATCTCTAACTATTTTTATTTTATGAAATTTCGAGAAATTAAATTTCACCTCTTTAATATGTATATTAGTAAAAGGCAAATGTTTTTGGAGAATTTAAATCATAATTTTTTTTTTTGTAAAACTATTTACCAAAAATCTGCTCAGGATTGTAAAATAAAAACATGCAATAAAAGTAAGACATTATTTAAAAACTGCAATAAAACTAAGACATTATTCATTTTAAAATTTCAATTGCCTTTATAAATATGATATATTGCGTTGCCTCTGCAACGAAGATTAGCTTTCCGCATTTAGGCAGGCATCCTGGTTACTAGTGTTCAGTCATGCATATTAAGAACACTATTGTTTTGAGAAAAAGCATTTTTTCGAATAATAATGTTTGTTTGCAAAAATTGTTTTTATTTTAGATAAATTCAAAGACATTCCTACCCAACGATAACGCTCATACATACATACATACACACACACAAATTACAACTACGATCTCTTGATACCCTTAACTACTTACTACATTTTTCTCATTGAACATTTAATTTTTACCAATTCATGTTATTCTGTTGTATTAATAAATTTCTATTTTAACATACCAAAGGTATACTTTTATACTTCCACAATCTAATTTATTTAAAATTCATAGGCATACTTTTTTATTCGATCTCAATCGAAATCATAAATATCACAAACCTGACCCGGCCTCACTTAATTGCAAACTTTATAATCTTATCGATGTCTGTACAATATGAGCCTTGACAGGAATACATACGTGTTTTTTTTATTATCCTGAACTGTCTTTTTCATAAAGATGACTACTGCTGGAGATTTCAGTATAGTCTGCCATTTAATCCATATATAGGAAATGCACTTGCTGCCTGGCAATCCAATGGTAAAAATGAGGTCTGATAAAGCCAAGTAGATTGTTCTCATTCCGTTTTACATATTTAAAGTATATTTTAAAAACAGTAGCTACCCACTGCTATTTACGTATTGTGCTTCACCAATGAATTGAACACTCTTGGCTACTGACTTTTGTTCACATCGCGTATATAACAAGCTAAAATCTTTCTTTCTCCGCCTTGCTTCGATAGGTTTGTTTGATATCAAAACTTTTAAAGTTCGGCTAGAAGCAGTCGGATATCTCAACGTACTGAGGATCTGTGATTCTGCGAAAAAGGAATGTATGCTAATGATATTTCCCTCCTGTGTCACTCAAGGACTTGGATTATTTTATGTCTTAATGTAAGATACTTAATAGTAAGTACATCAATATATATGTTGCTTGTCATTTCAGATGGCATGTCAATAAAAATATTTTGCCGTCACTTTTGACGGCATGGGCTTACTCATACCCCCACTAAAAAAACAAACCCGAATTTGAAATGACTTAAATTGTAGCATCTATAACGATAGAGTTGAAGTAAAAATCAACGTTCATTCGCTAAACATGAATCACAAATTGGTTTGCTCACGAAGATTATGTTTTTATGAAATAAAGTATTTTATGAAATAAAGTATTTTATGAAATAAAGTATTTTCCTGCTGGCGCAAGATCAACGACGAAATATGTCAAAATATAAGTTTTCCTCATAGGAATCATAGATTTTTTATTTCATTGGTTATATATATATATATATATCAACTGGAAAATAAACACTGACGAGTGAGGCCATTGTAATGGTGACATTATGAAACTTCGAAGTCGGTCGGACTCAGTTATTTGACAATCTTATCCACATCAATCCTATTAACGCTCTCTGTCTCTATATCGAGTATTTTACGACAAAAAACATGCTTGCCAAAATCTCTTTTTGTCAGTAAACCACAGAAAAACAACAATCATGACACGTGTGTGTATACATGATATATCACACGCTAAAAGTCTGCCATAGCTCAGAGGTAGAATCGCCGACTGACGCCACTTCGGCTGGGCTTCAATCCTGGGTAAAAAGCAATCGGATGTCTAACCGTACTGATGAGCTGTGATACAGCAAAACAGATCTGTCTGCGGCTGATATATATATATATATATATATATATATATATATATATATATATATATATATATATATATATAAAATAAAGACAAGAGGAAAACTATATTTTAAATCGCCTACGTTTTTCGTCCTTTGATGGACTTTATCAAGGCAAAAAGAAGAAATGAACTTTATTCTAAATTACGTATCTATAAACAAACAGTGTTGGCAACAACAAAGACGCTCACAAATCATTTCAAAAGATTAACAGAATATTTTAGTTTTTAGAATTTCTTCATGTGCAGTGCAAAGTCACGAGATATTAAAATAAAATATTTAAACATCTCGTGACTTTGCACTAAACATGAAGGAATTCTAAAACAGACTAACACACATAATAAAAAGTTTTAAAGAAAACGGTCGTATTCCTTTCATTTTAATATCTCGTTTTCTTACCTTTCCCGTATGATTTGACGTGTTACGACAGGGATATGCGAGATAAGCTAAGGGTCTATGGTGATCACACTTGACATAATTGTCTAAGTATTTTTTCTGTAAGGGAAAGAAACCGCGAAACACATGACCTTTTAATGTACACACAGAAATTCCTATAGAAAAAAAGGAACATTAAATAAACAAAAACATAATAATTCTAAAAATACGATGGCGCGATGATTTTTATTAAACTTCAATGTTTGATTAGCAAATATAGCCTTCACTTAATAACTTAATAACCTAACGCTTACATGCCTTTGAAATATTGTAAAAATATTTTTGAAACTTTATAAACTATTATGATTAAAAATATGTAAACAGTTCTTTTAAGGTTTCATTATTAATCGAAAAAAATTCTTTAGACTATAATGTCCTTAATTTATATTACTTTTTAAATAACTTTATAGTTTTATTGCATTTTTTTATTTTCCTATTGGGAGCAGGTTTTTATAAAAATAGCTAAATGGTCGAAAAAATAATAGATGATTTACATTTCCCTATGAGTCCTGACTTAAACTTATAAAATAAACTTTGCCTATAAAATTTATTTTTTGACATTTCATGAATTTATGTGGAGGGTGGGTAACATGTAAGCAATATTTTTACCAATATTTTGTAAAATTAATAAGTTCAAAAATAATTTCAATTATTTGTGAATAAGTTCTGAAAGTTTTATTAAAATCCGAAAATTATCTGATTTTTGCAAGAATTTCCAAATGAATGCGTTTTACATTGGAAAAAAATGGATTTAAGTAAACTCGCATAAATAAGATTTTACAAAAATTTCGAGCCATGTAAAAAATGATTAAATTTTATTTAAAATAATCAAAAAACAGGTTGATCTTCCCTCTTAATAATAACATAAACATTATGATGAAAAAAGATAGCTTTTATTAAGTTTTGGGCCATTTCTTTCATTTTATGCTATTTTTTTTAGCGATTTAGTGGTGGTATCTAAGGGTATCTAATATATATATATATATATATATATATATAAGGGCCAACTTGCCAAAAATAAATAAATACCCTTAAATAAGATGAAATCTCAAACAAAGATAATAATAATAAGAGAAAAAGAAAAAGTAACCTAAACGCAAAAAACCTACCGACTCAGTAAAGCGCTAAATAATCAAAACAGAGCAAAAAACGCTTGACGACGTTGATTCCTATGAAGGTTGGCCTTAGTCGTTAAATGAGTTTCACGCTCACACGCTTTTCAGAAGACTTCGATTGTCGTCTGGAGATCACGTATCCTTATATATATATATATATATATATAAGTGTGTGTGTGTTTACGACATTTTACGAAATCCATTGCGATATGTATTAACACCGGCATATTTTTAATTTGATTAAACATTATTTTCAATGGATATTCATATTTGCGTATATATTCTGTTTTTTTTATTGGTTTTTTTTTTTATAATTAAAAAGTATATTTATTTATATCTACTGGACTAAATAATCGAGAAAACTTTTTAGGAATATATTCGTTCTGAAGAAATATACAGATATGCATAGACGACAGATATTATGTATATTTATTAATATATATATATATATATATATATATATATATATATATATATATATATATTTAAATAAATTATTGTAGGCACAAACTTTTATAACAGCAAGAAACAAAGTCAATTTCATACTTACAGGCATTTATAGATGTCAGAATAACCATTGATGGAATAGAAAAATAAGAAATACGAAAACGACTGACTGGTTTCAATCCCATTCTTCTTCAGGGTCTACTGGGACATTTTTAATTCAATTCTTCAACATTTGGAATATTAAAAGATGAAAATGAATCATGATGTACTGGAGCAGAAAAATTTTTGGAGGGTACAGGCAGGCACTAAATAGTAATAATATTGAATTCGTTAGCAGATTCTCTCTGTTTACAGGGAGACGGGATCTTGGTCTTAATATATATAGACTCCAATGCCTGTAAATGGAATGTAGAGTGTGAACCAGACAGAACAGTGAACTGGTCCACACTGAAGCCATTTACACAATTTCTGCTACTTATAAGGTGTTCAGCAATGGCTGACCCGGAAGTGTTCCCAAGTTGACTCGCACAAACATCTGTTTTGAGAATTCTTAGTGGCACATGCTGTTTTATTCTACAATCCAGTCTCTGTGACGTCCTTCCTATGTAGTCATTATCACAACTACAGATAACTCTATAAATAACAGAAGAAATATGGTGGGGAGGAAGTAAGTTCTTTTTCATAGACGAGAAAGCAGAACGAGTGCCAGGATGGACCCTAACCTGAGCAGAAAAATAACAAGTAACTGCTCTAGAAATTTGCTTAGCCAGCTGCTCATTACGTGAACCAATATAAGATAGCCTTAAGTACGCCGGACATTTTTTCACAGTATACTGCTTATCCTTTGCATCATATCATTAACAACATCACTGGGATAACCATTTTTAGATAAGTTGCTGCAGATAAAATCTAACTCCACCTCCAAATAACTTTCCGTGCAAATTTTAAAGCCCTATGTGTAATTTTCTTTTCGTTTTCTTGGAGAAAATGAATCCCACTGCGTGTGTAATCCCGAAAACGTGGCTTTACAAAACATGGAAGTTTCAAATTTAGTTGGAGTCCGATGAACGAAAACATCGAGAAACGATAAAGAACTTGTAAATTTGAAGGACAGATGCAACTGATTCAAAGTAGTGTTACGAGGATGGGTAAAGTTACTAGACTCACCTTCCTTCCTCTTCGTAACATTTACCCGTCACTCTGCGAGTAGCAAACACTGTTTTCTCTTTGAATGCAAAAATTGTATATTTGTAAAATATTTTGTGCTTTGTAAATTAAATATTTGTCTGTGATTTAGCTCTGAGTTTTGGTCAATCATTTTTTGTCACACTTTTCTTTTGTCACACTTAGCACTTAACAGTAGCAAGAAATGCACACACACACACACACACACACACACACACACACACATATATATATATTCATTTGTAAACGAGTTATTATGCAAGCCATGTTTCTACCATCTGGTAGGCGATTTACAATAACTGATTTTACCGGGTTTTTTTTAAAGAACGCTCACGTAACGGGGATTTTAAATGAACGCGGAATTTTTTAAATTAGAAGATGTTATAACATCCATGGCTGTATGATAATTATTGGTATTTTTAGTATGATTACATTTAGTCATAATTCTTGTTCTTTCATTCAGTAAATAACAAAATCTAACTTTTCTTCCTGCCACAGTCTACATATTTTGTCACCGTTGTAAGACTTGACTGTTTTCACAATACTCAACGTTTCTTTCCATATTTTAATTTCAAATTCCACACGTGGCTATATATGTATATATATATATATATTTATATATATATATATATATATATATATATATATAGACTTAGCAAAGATTTTCTACAACATTTCAAAATAATTTTCTATTGAGTTATTACGCGTCCCACATCAGACAAATAAGAATTGACCCAAAACAACATTCCAGTATACTGTGACTTTGTAAAAATATTTCATTTCTCATCTTTAACTTGATCTCTGAAGAAGTTTTAATAAAAGTGTTGGGTAGCACCTCTTTTTGCACATGAGAATGGAGTCGCCTGATGTGTACATATAATCCTGTCTATACAGAGAACGGTAATGATTGTCACAGAGAATTGAGTAGTTGTACCGCCGCTAGTTGGTCAGTAAGGATATAGACTCATTACTCGGACATACTTCTTCACTACAAGACTGTATATATTGATTCCTACTAACAGTATTCCTAGTATTCTTGAATTGACTAACCAGCGTTCTAGTTTGCATATTTTTGTTCAATATAACTTAAATCTCCATATCTGTTTTTGTTATTTATTATTTCGTGTGGTTTCTCAACAAGAATCCACAACAAAAAGTGAACCATGTGAAATTGAGACGCATTTCCTACTTTCTTCTTTATTCATCCTGTCATCTGATCTATATATTCAACACACACACACACATACACACAGAAACGAGCGCACGCACGCACGCACGCACGCACGCACAAAAACATACATATGTATATAAATATAAGGTGTGGACGTAGGTATCAGTACTTATGTCAACATATATATATATATATATATATATATATATATATGTCTATGTGAGTGTTTATATATATTATGTTCTTTTTTTAATCATATCACCCCGAGCAAGGCGGTAACGCCACTGATGTGCAGTGGGGCTACATAAAAGTGAAAAGATTGGAAAAAAGAAAGCCGAAAACCACATCCTAAACAGGTAACAAGGGATGAGCCTCTACACCTGTTCAATAAACATTGGTGGAGTGTGAACCGGGCGATAGTTTAGTCTATCTATCCATTGAATCAATTTTTCGTTTGTCAAAGCGAATAGAATTTTTTCAACAAGGTTTTAAATAGATATCTAGAGAAACAATTATATATATATATATATATATAGTCATCCGCAGACAGATCTATTTCGCTGTATTACAGCTCATCAATACGGCTTAGACTCCGGTCGCTTCCTAACCCAGGACCGAAACCCGACCGAATTGGCGTCAGTTGGCGATTCTACCCCTAGGCCTAGAAGAAGTCAGACTTTTTCGCGCATATAAACACGTCCAATAGCTAGAGTGATCCAATTCATTATCGAATGAGCGGTATATATATATATATATATATATATATATATATATGTCTGTCTGTCTTTTCTTTCTCTCTCTCTCTCTCTCTCTCTATATATATATATATATATATATATATATATTTGTTTATATATATACATGCACACATATGTAAATACATTTATAAGTGTTTCTCCAAGATTGTTGAAAACATTCCAAAATGAACCATTTCTTTTGCTTATTAAGAATAAAAGACCGACTATGGAAAATGGTGCGTCATTCCTGAGAAAGAAATAACGACTCTGAAAGGATTTCTGTAATCTTGGGAACATATTCTTATTCTAACTTTGGTCACTCGGTCTACTGCCGGTGTTATGGCGCTAGTTGTCCCACTGGGAGTTTGATTATAAAATGGAAACGTTGTTTATTTGTTGTTGAGTGTCGGACATTAGTCACGGTGAAGAACACTAGATGCAAAATGGCATCTTGTGTGTCGACCTTACGGGCTACAAAATGTGATGGTTTAATGTGGAATCCAGGTCCGGGATCTGATATTGATGATGAAGAGGTGTGAAAGTGAGAATGTTTTTACAAAGCGATAACTATCTAAATTGTTCTGTACATCAGTATGTTAATGTTTGTAACTACAAGGGAAATAGACTGTATAAGCTGTATCACTCTTTCGCCATCTCTCTCTCTTTCTATATATATATATATATATATATATATTGTTTTTTTTATCTGCTCTCTCTCTACTTAACTTTTTATATCTATCTATCTATCTATCTATCTATCTATCTATCTATCTATCTATGTCTTTTCATATTTATCTGTTTTATATCAATATATCTGTCTTTTTCACACGGGTACGCGTGTGCACACACACACACATATTATTTACATCATTTACTTTGTTCAGGCTGTTGTCTTCATCTTTTTGCCAAAAGCGTTGGATGGATCCACTAACTTGTACCAGAAGAGTTGTGAGTTCAGAACCTGGCTACAGCAGTGGTGAACAAAAAACTTAAAGAATTTAGTTATATGGAGATAACTAAGACATCCGGAAGTAGCCTGACTCAAGGAACGAGAACAATCTAATTCAGTGTTCGAAATAAAGGATCCAGTTCAAAATTCCAATCACCGAAAGAAAGTCGGAAAGTACAACAGCTGAAATATCATGAATATGGCAACAAAGTTGAGAGTAGCAGTCTAAACAATGTAAATAATGTAAATAATTATAATATCACATCTCAGCAATATATATATGTAAAACAGGGATGACTAAACTTGCTTAATGTAAGAACCCCATACGGTAAATGTTTTGAAAGGCGTAAGTTTTGTACAAAATTTACACATACGATTTTGTGACATACGCATTAACATTAAACTTATGTTTTAATCCAATGAGGTGTCAATTCATACCCAGTAAGTAATCATAAAACTTGTAATTTTTGTATTAACTGTGATAAAAAAATTCTCAGCGAATATATTTTCACGGGTCGTATATATATATATATATATATATATATATATATATATAACCATGCATAAAACCTCAACGAATATTCATTATGCATCCACCCAAAGTCAAATCAACCCCAAAGTATAATCAAACATATACCCTCCTCCATAGAATATAGAATTAGTAAAAACTCTTCCAGTGAAGAAATATTTTTTTTAATCATATCACCCCGAGCAAGGCGGTAAGGCCACTGGTGCGCAGGGGGCTACGTAGGAGTGAATAGATTGGAAAAGAGAAAGCCGGAAACCACATCCTAAACAGGAAACAAGGGATGAGCCTCTACACCTGTTCAATAGATGTGGGTGGAGTATGAACTGGGCGATAGTTTAGTCTATCTACTCCAATTGAAAAAAAACAAAAAAACAAAAAAGAAAAGTGAAAAGATTGGAAAAGAGAAAGCCGGAAACCACATCCTAAACAGGGAACAAGGGATGAGCCTCTTCACCTGTTCAATAGACGTAGGTGGAGTGTGAACCTTCCCACGTATTTAAATTTCTGTGCCTGCTTGATTTTAGTGTCTCCCACCTGTAGTTGCCATTTTGGGCTTTTCCTTTTACCGATGACCATGAAATTCGGTTTTCTTGGGGTTGAATTTATAGTTCTTAAGTAGCATACATTTTATAAACATAAAAGTTTTTACAATAAGTCCCTAAAAATAGTCGATACAAAAACCAGGATATCAAGTACATAACAAATTATGACCATACAGGAAAAATAGAAATAGAAAGTCCATTTGGTATACACCCACTTTTAACCAAACGGTCAACACCAAGTTAGGGCTGAAGTTCCTCAATTTAATTAATAAACACTTCCCTACTAACAACCCTCTAAGTAAATTTTTTAATAAAAATACACTTAAACTAAAGTTATAGTTGCACAAATAACCTTGAAAAACATTACAGCACGTTAATCAAAATAACAATAACTACCAAAATAATTAAAAGAGCAATAGCACCAACTTATGCAAGTGTCGAAACCCCAAAAATTGCCCATTACAAAATAGATGTAAAATAAATTCAATTGTCTATCAATGTATTATATCCCGGAAGGGGATAAACAGAGAAAGAATAGTGCAAGAAATAATTCTTAACACTGAGAATATATGAATAGAGATTTATTATACCTCAGTACAATAAACCAAATACACGTACACCAACGAACAGTTAACAAGAATAACAATCAAGAAGGCAACGTCTCTGTATAGAACGTATGAGTCCGTCTTGTGAAGAATGCCTCCGTCTAATGACGTATAACTCTCGTCTAAGGCTCTCGTATAATCACGATCACTCTCGTATAATGACGAAGACTGTATTTACTAGCCTTCCCACGTAGGCCGGATGTGACACATGGTCATTTTATAGTGGGAATTCCCGGCCATATAGCCGGGCCAAAAATATCTGTCTATTTTTCCCCAGTCGTGATTCTACCCTTCGGCGGAACCACGACTGGGTTATTGCTCTCTGCTCGGAAGCAGAGAGCGCCCTCTACCCGAAACCAGAGGGCTTGACAGTGTCATAGAGTCGTCAATATAATGACGAGGACTCTACAGTTCGTTCTAGTCCCGGTCTTTTATAACCAGGGTCATACCCATTCATGGGTAGGACAGGATATTTCACTACAACACGATGCAATATAACATCAATTGAAAACCCAACGGTCAATAAAGTCTACATCGGATCTACAAAGAAAACTTTTAAGCAACGCTGGTATATGCATTTAACTTCATTAAAAAACATGTATCGAAACCAAACATCCCTTTCTGCATATTTTTTGAAATTAAAGGACACAAATAAGACACTCAAAGTAAAATGGAAAATCTTGGAGAAAACTAGAATCTGTAACTCGTTTAACGACATCTGCCCTTTATGCCTGAGTGAAAAGCTGCACATTCTAAGGTACCCCAACAATGGGGAACTATTGAACATCGAAAATATTTTTTAATTCAATTAATCAAAAGGTATAAACTATAACCCGTGCTCTAATGTAAAAATCAACATACAGCTAAAATAATTTACCTATTTGAAGTATTATGTGGCCTCACTAAATACCTGTGTCGAGGTACCCCCGATATATATCGAAAATCGATAATCGAAAAAATCGGGTTATAGAAGGAATGGTCCGATTTTAATCAAATTTGATACACTCATAGACAAAGACACACGAAACGATATTCAGAAGTTTCAAGGTTGCAGTTCTTACAATCGTGCAGAAAATCGATAATATATATATATATATATATATATATATATATATATATATATATATATAAAAGGCAAGATGTTGTGTTTGTCTGTTTATCTGCCTGTATATCTGTAATTTTTTCAGCCCTTTTATTTTGGTTTTTGCTTCGGGTTTGGCTCTAAGTAAGTATAATTGTAGTTCTTAGTCTCAGATACAAAACTTAGCTAAGAACACAAAGCCGTTTCTATAGGTAACGGACACACACAGACACACAGACACACATACACAGACAAAGTTCCATTCATATATATATATATATATATATATATATATATATATATATATATATAAACGTACGCACAAACACAAAACAATACACAAGAAAAACTTACACTTACGTTTTAAAAACGAAAAAAAGAAAATGGTAAAATATTGATAATAAAAATAATAAAATGCTGATAACCCCTGAAGAGTGGACGAATAAACTCTCCTCCAAAACTCTGGAGGTGGGATGCTGAGGGTAACATCAATCAGCTAAGAGACAAAACTTTTACTGATATTAATTTCTCTCTCTCTCTCTCTCTCTCTCTCTCTATATATATATATATATATATATATATATATAAATGTATATATGTTTGTATATAGAGTAACACTAAAGTTTTTACACATAGGCAAAAATGTATATTTTCAAGAAATTAAATTTTCAACAACATTTTATTGAATTAGAATATCAACAAATAACATCTTCAATATAAATTCCATCATTTGTGATATAAAGATTGATGCCTTTTACAAGGTTTATGTGAATTCGATGCAATTACTCTACATTGCCGTCGATTTTGGCCCTTTTCGCACTTTGTGCATTCAACGCATGTATGTTGCTTCTGTAATTTTTATTGCGTACACCTTCTTATCATGCTCCAGAAAAAGAAGTCAATTCGTTCTTAATTTCGACAAAACCATGTTTAATCTTTAGCGGTTAGTTATTGTAATTATTATGTCATTTTTCATCATATTTCGATTTCTACTTTGGTCTCACTACCAACCAAGTCTGCAGGGAGACCTAAGGCAGGTAGTGGCGTGTTGTTATGGCTCCATTTCATGTTTTTCTATCTTCCCTATCATCTCCAGCATTACATAGATAAAGTTTTCCTTAGTGTGTGGGCTGTACTTAATAAGACAATTTTTTGTATATCTCTTAAGCTGGGGTTTCCAGAGATTCTTTCAATGTGTTGTTTTGTTTCGTTTTTTATCATTCCAAGTGCACCTACTATCACTGGCACAACTCTTGTTTTCAATTTCCACATTTTTTCTATTTCAATTTCCAGGTCTTTATAATAATATAATATTATTATTATTATTATTATTATTATTATTATTATTATTATAGCACACTACAACTTAACTCTATTCTCGGCTACCGTCTTATTTCTCTCCAGTTTAAACTTTTGACATGTCTTGTCTTCTTTGGCAACTATTAATACATTTTTTGTGTGAGCTCACACACACCATTCTTTTAAAATGTTATAAATTCCCACTCCACTTTATTCATCTCAGTTGATGGTCTTCTTTATTTATTTTTAGTTTAATTTTATTTTTTTAATCTCCTTATCTATTTATGTATATATATAACCAACATTATATTAACATATACTAACCACATTTCAATGTCTGATGATGGTGTATTAAACACCAAAACTTTGTAGCTATGAAGTAGGTAAATCCAGTCATTTTCGATATCTAGCTTTTAAACTGAATATAAAAGATCAAGGTTTTTTTTTCAATTTTTGAATTTTGCCGCCATTTTTGAGTGATCGACACATTTGTAACCAAATATTAATTCTCCGTTTTAAAAATCTTGCAAAAACAAAATATGCATCTTTGACACATTATTTTTAGAAAATTAGCAGATATTATGTGAAATTAATCTGAATTACACAAGGGTTACTTATCGACAGCGTGAAATTTAGAATAAAACTATTTCTTAATCACAGATTTGAACTTTTTGACCTGTCCGCCATATAACAAACGTGTTAACAGGTTCTTGATTCGAGATAAGTGTACAATTTCTTTTCGGGTAAGGGAGGAAACTCTGACCTTTTAATTTGCACATAGAAATCACCATACAAAATAAAACTTCAAACACACACACACACACACACACACACACACACACACACAAATTAAATTATTTTAAAAATATGAAAGCCAAACGATTTGTATTAAACTTTACAATTTTCGATAGGCAATATATTCATATATTCAATTATTAACTTAAAAACCTAACCGCAACAAATGTTTGAGGTATTTAAAAATATTTTTGAAACTTTATAAATTATTATAATTTAAAAAAAATGAAATAATTCTTTTAAAATTTCATTAGTAATTAAAACATTTTTCTTCTTCAGATTATAATGTCCTTAATTTTTATTATTTATTCAAGCAATTAAAAGCTAATTAAATTAAATAATATCAGAGTTTTATTGCATTTTTTATTTTACACTTTGCAGCAGATTTTCGGATGCAGAGACCAGATTTACAAAAAAACACATGATTTATATTCCCCAATGAATCCTGCGTTTAACTAATAAAATCATTTACCACAACAAAGCAAAATTTATTAACATATCATGGATTTACGTGGAGGTGGGATAACAAATGTAATATATATATATATATATATATATATATATATATATATATATATATATATATCAAAATTTAAAAAAATAGTAATTTAAAAAATAATTTCCTTCATTTGTGAATGAGTACTGAAACGTTCATTAAAATCCGACAATTATTTGATTTTTGCGAGAATTTCCAAATAATCCTGTCTGTTTCCGAAAAAAACAGTGATGTAATATTACGTTTTCCATTGTAACCGTAACGTTTCGCTTACCCGCTAACTCAAATCAAGATTTTCTGCCAAATTTTCGGACATGTTAGAAGGGATTAATTTTTTTTAAATACTTAAAAATTACTTTGATCTTTCCTCTTAATAATAATGTAAACCATTTGATTGGAAAAATTTCATTTTTATTAAGTTTGAGATTCTTTTTTATTCATACTATCCTTCTTTTTAGCGATTTAGTGGAGGCACCGACTATCAGATTGCTAGGATAATAATAACTCTATATCTCTGCTCTACTTTTGTACTGAGCCCTTTTTAAAAGTAAAAATCTAACCGGGGAATATACTTCCATTAGTATTAATTACATACATACATACATATATATATATATATATATATATATATATATATATGATAATAATAACTACTTAGACTCTGTAAGAATGCACTCCGTAAATTTATGCCAATATAAACTCTCGAAAAAACCATTAACAAACAGAACCTAAATCCGTTACAATCCGGCGTACTAAGTCGTCGGATAAATGGGGAGAAAAAAAAAAAAAGAAACCAGCGGAACAAGAACAAAACATACAAGATTCCGCAGTAAAGAAAAAAAAACCAAACGGAACCAAACACAAGAAAAAGTGCTCGATACGAAAGTACTAAAATACAATAGTAGAGCAAAAACATACGAAAAATCTAAAGTGAGCCAAAACCTACCGCGGTTTCACACTACGGATCGTAAGGGAAGAGCCTTTTCCCTGACGATCCGTAGTGTGAAACCGCGGTAGGTTTTGGCTCACTTTAGATTTTTCGTGTATATATATATATATATATATATATATATATATATATATATATAGTTAATGAGATTTCCTATGGTTCCAGAATTTAGGGAGACCCTGTATGTGTGTGCGCATGATTATATATATACATTGCATTTAGGCATATAATTCTGTTGTTATCATTCCGGTCTCTCATGTGGTGTGACGTCATAGAACCGCATTACAGATTTACGAACTGCGTCGGCTATTCGGTGTCTGTTATCGACGCATAGCAATGTTTTATGTCTGATTTTAAAAAACAGAGTGTATTCTCAAATAAGGGTATCCACGAAAAATAATGTTTGAAGTAATAAAACTATGTCGGATTTATAAATGATGTCCAATAGCTTCGAAGGCTTCTTTCGATATGAACGGATCGAGATATTATTTACCTTATTTTGTTATTAGAACCTGTTACAATATCGTTATTTTAAAGAAGTTAAGTGTAAAATGCCTCCGATAAATTATTCTACATCCCTTTACCCCGGCCATTGGTCGTTTGCTCTCTCAGTCCCCCTCTCTCACTCTCTCACTCTCTCTCTCACTCTCTCTCTCTCAGTCCCTCTCTTTTCGTGCTTGGTCACATTAACAATTCAGTCGACTGGCCGCCACTATTGAAATGAGTTGAAATATTTTGGTGTCACTGTTTGATGGAATTTCTCACTCGACTTCAGTTCAAAGTTTATCTGTTTGTAAGTGGCCAGCCATTCTTGTTTTTCTTGTATCTTATGTTAATTTTCTTTTCGCCATTGTTAAATAAGAAACTGTATTTTGCCTCTAACTACTACGGTAAATTTTCCTTTCAGCTGGACAACCAAAGGTTTATTTATTTCGTCTTTTTAAACTTGCTAGAGAAGGTTCTGTAAATTAGTTTAGATTCGAAGGCTTCTTTCGACTTAACTAAGTTGAAACTTGAAGAAAAAAAACTCTTTTTTTTTTCGTTTTCATTTTTTTCTCAGTTTCAACTTCTCACTCTTTTTTTTTCAATTGGAGTAGATAGACTAAACTATCGTCCGGTTCACACTCCACCCACGTCTGTTGAACAGGTGAAGAGGCTCATCACTTGTTTCCTGTTTAGGATGCGGTTTCAGGTTTCTCTTTTCCAATCTTCTCACTTTTTTTCTTTTTTTTTCAATTGGAGTAGATAGAATACACTATGGTCCGGTTCACACTCCACCCCCGTCTGTTGAACAGGTGAAGAGGTTCATCCCTTGTTTCCTGTTTAGGATGCGGTTTCCGGTTTTCTCTTTTCCAATCTTCTCACTTTTTTTTCAATTTGAGTAGATAGACTAAACTATCGCCCGGTTCACACTCCACCCACGTCTATTGAACAGGTGAAGAGGCTCATCCCTTGTTTCCTGTTTAGGATGCGGTTTCCGGTTTTCTCTTTTCCAATCTTTTCACTCCTGCACATCAGTGGCGTTACCGTCTTGCTCGGGGTGATATGATTAATATATATATATATATATATATATATATATATATATGCATTTGTAGCTCTACTCATCTAACTCTTTCGAGAATCTTCAGTAGTCTTTTATTGACACCCAAACAACTGAAAGGTTCGTATTAGAGTTTTCAAGATGCTTTTTCGGATTTTCTGGCGGAGTGAATTGTGTCATGGTGCTCTTTTTCTTCTTTTTTTGTCGAAGTTTTTGATGCCAGGTGGAAACGTTAACAAAACTTTTTGAAATTGAGCGTTAATTATACGTGTACTTTTGGACATTGCTCATGATTTTAAAGGGAAGAATGTAAAAGTCGAGAGCTGGCCAGTGAAGCGATTCCTTTGTTAACGCTCCGGTGTTCTCACAAACTGCGGTTGTGGAATAGATTAAAGCGGCAAGTGCCTACAATAACTTTATGGTTCAAAGCTATTTTAACAAGCACTCACCGAGGTTTGAATAAATTTTATTGATGGCGGGTTTTTTTTTTTTTAATGTGAAGAACGTCCAAACTGTTAATGGCTTTTGCAGAAGTATTGTTGTATTGTCAATCATAATCTGACAGCAATTGAAAGGAAGTCGCAGACTTATACTAAATGTTATGTATGGCATTTTGCTCGGAGAGGTGATAAGACACTTTTCGAGAGAGGAATGTTGTTATATGTTCAATAAATGTTGATATATTCTTTAAGTTATTGACAGCAACACAGTTTTCTAAGGGACAAGGGAATTGGTATACATTAATCATTTTGTAAAGCGATTTTTGGGGGCAGTGATGAAAAGAGAGAGGTTGGGATTTTCTGTAGTAAGTTTTATAGTACAACAAAATGCTAATACATACTTAAGAAGGTGAAGGAGGACCATAGTGAGACATCACAAACTATAAAAATAAATAGTTTAATGATATCACAGAAAGAAAGTGTTTTCACAAAAGATCAAAAGATCCGCTTAAAAAACCCCCCCAAAAACCCGAGTCAAGCCTTTCGTCTGACAAAACTATTCATGGTTATATATCGGAAGAAAACTTATAATTAGGAATGAAAATTAGGTAATGTTCACAAAGAGGGGAAAAATCTCCTTCGTCATAAATTCCCCTCTGTGCAAACAAGGGATCTCAAGCTTCAATTGGATTTATTTGGGTCCCTTGTTGAAGGTTTATGAGGCTTTTTTTGCTCTGTTTTGGTTATCAAGGCATTTAGCGCTTTACTTTACTCAGTAGGCAGGTGTTTGCACTTGTGTTGTTTTTTCTTTTTCTATTATTTTTAGTGTCCTTGTTTAAGATTTCATCTTATTTAAGGGTATTTAGGTCTTTTGGCAATTTGGCTCTTATATATATATATATATATATATATATATATATATTATATACCCTTAAGTATCGCCACTAAATCGCTGAAAAAACATCATAGTAACGATCATTGCAGACAATGGCCGCAAGACAACTAATCGGCCATCGAGACAATAGTGTGTGGGTGTAATAAAATCTGATGCAAGCTCTTATGACGCAATATTTTTCAAGGCCATATTACTACACACTATTGCAAATGACCTAATCTGAGAAAAAAAAATAGAAATCAATTACACCCTGTCACTTCAGTGGGTCTAAAACTGACTGTATAGTAAAATACAGGAAACTAAAACAGTTGTTGCAATTAATTTGCACAACGGTGTGAGTGAATAGTATTTTTGCTGTGGTTTATGTCGGGCTTATTATGAAAGCCAATTTGGTTGTTTGTAAAAATAATTTTATTTTCTCGATCTGATTATGAAGATTATTATTACTAAGTGTTTATTTGATATTGGATAACTAATTATAAATGTTGCTGTCAAGGAAGAGATTCATTTGGCACAGCTTGTAAGTTTTTTTTGTTTGTTTTTAATGATTACTACTTTATATCGTTAAAGTAATTCGATTAGATAATTAAGGAAACAGTAAGGGCGTTCCAATAACTTGAACCGATTTTAAATGTAAATTAACTTTAAGCGTCTAATGATTTGTTTTCAGTTTCTTTCAGATTTAACAACTTCAGTCTTTGACAATTTCAACTGTGGAAAGATTAACAATCGAACAACGTATTAAAGGCATCGAACCCTGTTACGAAAATAGACGTTCAAACATAAATGCAGTTCGGGCACTTCGTGATTATTTTGGTCAACATAATCGACGAACCGAGAATGCAATCAGGAAAATTGTTCGTCAATTCAAAAATACTGGGCCGTGGCAGATGTGAAAACGCCATTGCGTGCTCGTTTACACTGTTCGCCGAAAAACATTGCTGCAGTGCGCGAGAATGTGGCCCAGAATCCAAACACCTCTATTCATTTTGGCCATCGAGTAGAGTTGTGCCGCCGAAGTCTTGGCGGACATTTGGGCGTTATTATTTTTTGCGCATAATTGCCATGACTCAAATAACATAATACAATAGTGGAAACAATACATTTTTACCAATAAAACTGTTTTAGTTACTGCTAACTTCGATCTGTCTTAATGGAACACACTATACTAGAGTTTTTTTTTTTTTGGTTTGTTTTATGATGAAGTTTTGATGACAGTATCGAAAAAAGGGATTATTTTACTGACCGTTCATATGCAAAACCAGCATTTGTGATTTGAAAAAGAAATCACGCGACCGGTGTTCGAGAGCTAGGGAAAATTTACTTGCCCCAAAATCATTTTACTCGACCGACTTCATTTTCTTAATAGTCGCATTACGTAAACATAGCGTAAATCGATAACTGAAAAGAAAAAATGAAATTTTAATTAAAATTTTCAACGTGTTAAAAAGGTTTTAATTTTTTTTTTAAACAATAACAACAATTTGATCTTTGCCCATAATAGTATAAACATTTTGATGATAAAACTTTGTTTTTATTAAGTCTGAGCCCTTTTAACATCATGATATGTCTTTTTTTTATTTTGGCAATTGAGTGGAGGTACCTAAATTCGTAATTTCTTTCTTCTGTTTGATTACAACCTCCGTCTCATAGATGACAAAAAATAACAAATCAGATTTTCTCAATGATTTTCTATAAAAAAATGACTTGTATAATTTGTATTTCGGTGCGTGGTTGAAAGAAGTATTTGTATGCAAGATTTTTAATCAACCACGTGCGAGTAAAGCAATAAACTTTAATCGCCCAATTAAGTTTTTAATCAACTGAGTCGATCGGGTGACTGAAATCTCAAAGGCTGTGTAAAATTAATTGCCCAACGGTTTTTGCAAGACGAGATATATTGTTGATGTACTGTATTTTATCTGATGCTTTAAAAATTTTATTTTCGATACAATAATCATATTTCGATATCATAATCATACAATAATCAGTTGTTATAATCATAAAATAATCTGATGTCATAATCATACAATAATCAGTTGTCATAATCATATATATGCCTAGTTAAATAGATTATTTTTATTATCTGTAATTTCACATATGTCTTTATTTTGTAAGCAAAAGATTTTTTAGAGAAAGTAGTAAAAGAAAGCAGGAAGAAAGGACTAATCATCAGTTGTGAGAAAACAGGAGGAACAGCTCAAGATGTGAGCTACAAATTGAAAATATCAAAATCAAGAGTAGAGAATTAGAATATCGAAAGTTGCCTTTCATAAACTAAACAAAGTATTAAGAAACAGGAAAAGTGTGTTGAACTGCTATATAATATCAATATTCCCATATGGCAGCGAATGCTATACAATCTCGTCATAGCTTAAGGGCTGACGCTACAAAGGTAGTTTTCTAAAAAAGAATATGAGATTTAAAGAAAATAGAATAAAAAAGGTCACTTAGGTTGAAGTTTTTGGAATATATAATTAGGAAAGAGGGCTTGGAGAATTTAACACTTACAAGACAGACTGAAGGGAAAAATGACAGCGGGAAACGGCGAGTTACATACCAAAAACGGATCTGCAGAACAGGAAATAGGTAGGATAGTAAGAAGTCAAACAATGGTAAGAGCTGCAAAGGACATGAACCTGAGGATAGACATGATCGCCGACGTCCTAAAATGTCAGAAAATATAGAAGAAGAAGCAGAAGAAGAAGATGATGATGATGATGATGTTGACGACGGCAACGACAATGTTTGGTTTATATTAGAGATTTAAGATTTTATAAGATGAAAGTCAAAAGCTAAGTGCTCGTGTATAAGCTGTGCATATTTTGAATTTTTGGCATGAATTTTAACCCCTTCAGAAAAAAAATTACCTGTATATAATACATGGTTTTAACCTCTTCAAAAATAAATAAATAAATAAATAAAAAAGAATCGCCTTCTTGTATAGTGCGATCGTTTATATTTTTGGCGTAAAATACGGACCATAAAAATTCGCACTATACTCGAGTATATACGGTAATTTGCTCAGAAGACTTACTTCTGTACCTATCCGTTTCGGCGCATTTTTCCTAATAAACATCTAGATGTTAAAATATATGACATCATGTTAAGGTAAGTTTTCTAATTGTTTGATATATATATATATATATATATATATATATATATATATATATATATATATTCTTACCTGTGACACCTTTACTTTTAGGTTTAATTTCACGCTCGCTTTATCTTTTTGTATGATTTCTTATGAATTTGTTTTCATTATTTCTTTCTCTTGTCCAAATGATTACAATACAGCTTTCAATTAGAATTATATGAAGACATATGCCAGTAAAGAATCCAAGGTGATCTTTTTTTTAATAAAATGTGGTAGGACAGCTTCTTATCTGACACATATATTGGTGGTGGTGAGGAGAAGGATTTGGGGGGCTGAATCACAGCGGGGTTTCTGGAAGGAAAGCACTGGATAGGCTCTTTATTTGACACAAATCACGAGAAAGCTATGACATAGAGATCCTTGTTTGAGGCCAAGTGGCACCGACATCTTATTTGACACTTTTTCTCGTGAAACTACGACGAATGGTGTGACCCGCGGCTTAATTTTGGTGAAGCTAACGGGACAGATCTACAAATGGGCACGGGTCACAGAAAAAAGGGAATAGCGCGACCCTTGTGAGTTTTTCTTTTTTTTTTTTTTGTGGGAGAAGAAAACACAAAGTAGAAAGAAATTAATTAAGGGTTGAGACATTTCACTTTTCTCTATTAGACAATGATAAAATCATTTCTAAGTTATGCCACTTCTTAAAAAATTCACGGTTGGCGGCCGGCCATCTATCTATCTATCTATCTATCTATCTATCTATCTATCTTTCTATCTATGTTCATTATCTATCTTTGTCTATTCATTATCTCTCTTTATGACGGTTCATTATCTATCTATGTTTGTTATCTCTCTCTCGCTATCTATCTATCTATCTATCTATCTATGCTTTCATAGACAGATAAAGAGAGAGAGAGAGAGAGAGAGAGAGAGAGAGAGAGAGTTTCATAAAATTAGTCAAGTCTCACTTAACGACCAGGTACATGTCTAATGACGCTAAACTGGGTGCTGGTCACTATTCCTATAATTAGTTTTGTTAACAAGCTTCTGATAATTTTGATGTAACTTTTTCACCATCTGTAACATTTCTAATTTATTTATGTTTATTAAGTGCAGTAGAGTACCGAATAATAAACATAATAAACATATTTGAAAATCAGTTCTATATCCTTCACAGTACTTCGGTTTGCATTAATACAATACAAGTAAATTTCTATCTATTTTTCACTTTGTTCATTAATTTAATTTTATTTGGATTCATTTTGAAGAAAAAGAAAATGATGTTCGATAGAAAGTTTAATACAATGTACAATAGCGACAGGTTGTATTAACTTTTTATTTTATATTTTATGAGTCTGTGGGGTCGTTAAACAAGGGAGTCGTTAAGCAGGTGTGGTTGTACAAAATTCTGACAGGATTCACTCGTCGTCTTCTTCTTTATGTGTCGTGTCCTTTTAGGATGTAGGCGATCATGGGTTTCCACTTGCCCCTATCCCTTGCCGCTCTCAACAGTTTTCCTCTTAGTATCTCTCCAAAACCCCGCTCCGCCATCCCTCTGCTCAAGCCCATCAAACCCATTGCACTGGTTTCTCTTATCTCTTTTTCCCTCTATCCGTTCTGTGAGTATTAGATTCTCCAAACCGTTCTTCCTCATTACATTCTCTTTAAACCTCAGCTGTATCTTCTTTGTTTCCTTTTCGTCCGAATCCTCTACAGAACCTTGTCTCGCTCACATGTTCGTTCCATGGTAACCTCAGCATTCTTCTGTAGAACCACATTTCTGATGCTTCAAGTCTCCCCCTCAGGATCGTCCAGAACTGATAGACAAATGCATATAAAAGTTGTAGTATTTGTTTGTGCTGGAGAGGTCAAGAATTAAACTACCAAATGGTTATGGTGACAGCAAAGCGATCTCTTAGTTCGGAAAAGTATTTCCACATAACTTATATCAAGATGAAAGTAATAAAATAGAGGTTTGGGTCCTTTTTTTTTTTTTTTTAATCATATCACCCCAAGCAAGGCGGTAACGCCACTGATGCGCAGGGGGCTACGTAAGGGTAAAAAGAATGGAAAAGAGAAAGCCGGAAACCACATCCTAAACAGGAAACAAGGGATGAGCCTCTTCACCTGTTCAATAGATGTGGGTGGAGTGTGAACCGGGCAATAGTTTAGTCTATCTACACCAATTGAAAAAAAAATAATAAAAAAGGAAAAGAGTGAAAAGATTGGAAAAGAGAAAACCGGAAACTGCATCCTAAACAGGAAACAAAAAGAAAAAAAAAGTTGTTGAATTGCTAAGTTTTAACTTAGTTAAAGTCCAGGCAATGAAATGTCTAAGAAAACAAAATCAATCCTTCAATTAAGCATGAAAAGTTTTAAAATCAAGCAAAAATTAGGCAAAACGAACAAAAAATAAAAAAATAATGGCTCACCCAGAACAGAATTCAACAATATTCGAGACATTTTAACTCCAAGCCGAACACAAAGCCACTGACCGTTGTAAAAGATATTTCTGGAGCATATGTTATCAGTCTGCTAGTTAAGTGGTATGCGGGATACACGCTTAGGCGATCATGTCTCTTTCGATCCATGACTGACTAGGTTTCCCCACAGTATTTTCCTCTTTCTTTCTGAGGTAAACTGTTTGCCAACAAAGGATATAGAACCTAAGTTGCCCTGCTATTCAGCCGATAGCTGGAGAAGAGACGGATTCATACCCTTACCAATGGTATTTGCGCATAAGTGAATGCAACGAATTCAACTGGAATTCGAACTCTGCTCCCTGCTTTCTCATTCGAAACTAATATCCATTGCACCCCGATGCGTATCCAAAATCGTAAAGGTGCTCTATATTTAAAAAAAAATACGCTTAGATATTAAGTCACAAGTTATTAATTATCATAGTGATGGAGCTAATAAAACAAGTAAATATTTAACCTTTTCAACATAAACAAACCCAGACAAATATGAGGAAAATCTTTTAGATTAAACGGCCTTGATATAAAGTTACCTAAATTGAGGAATAATTGAAAAAAATACAGTTTTCCCAACATTCATATTGCTAAAGTTTAAGATGCCGATTTCACCAGACAGTTTGAAAGTATTTAATGCGGCTCTCTTGAAAATACGGGGCCTTGGCATATGCTTCTAGGTTAATCTGCATATAATGGTATTGGAAACGATGAATAACTTGAAATGGAGGGTTGCATCAAATTAGTGCGAGGCTGTGACATATTTTATAAAGGTGTTCTAAGATTTAAAAATACGCTTAAATATTAACTTATTTATTATTATTGCAGAAGATCTAAAAAAAAATCAGGTAAATATTTAACTTCTATAAAACAAAAACCTAAAAACATATGAGCCTAAGATTCTAACGAGATATTTGAGTAGAATTAACGGCTTCGAGATATGATGTTACCTGAAATGAAGGATAATTAAAGATTCAGATCCCATGACATGCAAACATTAACATAATCGTAGGACGCTGATTTCACTAGACGGCTTGAAAATATTTAATGCAAAACCCTCGAAAATGTGGGGCCATAGAATTTTAAAATTTTCTTACTAGGCTAATCCGACAGTGAGGAAATGTAGAACAAATTGCCTATTTTATAATAACTGTTATCAATTTAAAAAAAATGTTATCGTTAATGTTCACGCGGGTCAGGGTTAATTTTCGGCGACACGGTCATGGATATTAGTAGTCGAAAGGAAAAGAACAAAGATTCATTTTTCCCCTGATAGGTTTCTAATTAAAATGTATTATATAGTGTTAAAAGAAAGTTAAGTCATAAGTAATTTCCGTTTTGTACTGACGATTGTATCATCATAACTAACGACTCTTTTAATATATTATAGCAAGTGATGACAAATAAGTTGCATACGAAAGTGTTCAACGCAAAAGGTAGTGAATTGACAAGCAATATCAAAAGCCGGTCTCCAAGTAAGAAAGGTAATATTGTATGTGTGTTAGTATCGTCAATGTACTATTTATTTACTGTTCAAATTAAGGAAACTAGAAGACCTCCTACGGAAGTCAGTTAAAGGAAGAGAAAAGAAAGGATTAAATATAAACTACAAGAAAACTGAATGCATCTTCACCAGTAAAAAGCGTAGACCAAAATTCCAACGGCAGGCCAAGGATACTAAAGCAGGTACAAAAATTTAAATACCTGGGAAGTATTCTAACAAAGGAAAGAAATTGCGACACTGAGATCGGAAAGCGTATTGGGATGGCCAATGACGCATTCCAAAAGCTAAGCAGAGTATTAAGAGACAGGGAAATTTTTATTGGAAACAAAGAAAAGAGTACTGAATTGTTATGCAATGTCAGTGCTACAATATGGCGGTGAGTACTGGACAATATCATCAAAGATGAAGGAAAGCAACCGAAATGTGGTTCTACAGACGAATGCTGAGAATACCATGGACCGAACAAGGTTTTGGAGAAGAAGGAAACGAAAAGAAAACGTATACTTCAGTATTTGTCTATATTTCTTAGATGAGGTAGTATTTACAGTATTTACATTATTCAGGCTACTGTCCTCATCTTTGTTGCCATTTGTACAACGATTTTGGTCTACTTCAGGTGCCAAGAATTTCGAACCGAACCCTTTATTACAAATACCGGGGTATATCATCTCCCTTCCTTGCCTAGAGCCACTTCTGGTAGTCATGAATTATCTCCCTCTAACCCTGTAAGTTACTTGTTCGCCACTGCTGTAGCCTGGTATTGAACTGACAACTCTTTGGGTCAAATCACAGGAACTAACCAACGTCTATATCCACGGGGCCACGTGTCCTTTGTAATAAAGGGTTCGGTTCGAAATTCCTAAAACCTGAAGGAGACTAGAGCGTACAACGGCCGAAACCTTGTACAAAATGGCCACAAAGATGAGGACAATAGTCCGAATAATGTAAATACTGTAAAAACTTATACTTAACATCAGGAAAAATAGCTGATGTTTCTGGGATATGTAATGAGGAAGGTGGGCTTGGAGATTCTGATATTCACAGAACAGATAGAGAAAAAGAGAGACAGTGGAAATAACGCATGACATACATGATGGGCTTAAGCAAATGGATGGCATAGCAGGGTTTGGAAGGGTTAACACAAGAAGGATGTTAAGATCTACAAGGGATAGGGAGATGTGGAAGGCTATGATCGCCTTTGTCCTGAAGGGACAGGGCACATAGAAATAGAAGATATAACAACAAAATATATTATTAAATCTTGTGTGGAGTAATATTAATATAAATAGGAGAGAAAAGCGTAAAGAAGAAAAAGTTGAAACAACGAAGAAGCAGCCATAATTCAAGAAGACAAACGAAAGAGAATAAAAAAAAGTCATCCTTCATGTATGATTCGTGCCAGAATGTCTTTATTTCGTGATATTTGAGCTGACACACGACATTGTCATTATTCAAATCCCTGCATGTCTATCTGTCAGCCTTTCTCTTTCTCTATCTAAGACGTCGAATCTAGGATTCTTTTTGCGACATAGCGGTTTCCTTAATAAACGCAGCTCACGCTTAGAAAGCCATTATGACAAATTAGGTGTGGAAAGGTCACCTGCCGCGCGTCCTTTGTCCAGTTTCTCAGTGTAAAAATCAAACTTTTATATATGCACACACACATACGCATACACACACACACGCACACACAAACACACACAAACGCACACACACGCACACACACGCACACACGCGCACACACATGTTATAATTCTTGTTTTTCCTTTAATAGCAACCTGACCCTCAAGTTCCGAAGTAGGGGAATCATGCCAACAGGCCCCCGCGTGGGTCTTGTGTCTCATACATTAACATGTATATATATACGCTGTAGTTAAGTTTATATATATATATATATATATATATATATATATATATATATATATATATATACAAATGTATAAGGAACGAAGAAAATAATTGCAACGTTCAAAACGTTAGTTTAAAACAGTGCTCAATATAAAAATAGAGCAATGAATACTTATTATTGATTATTACTTGAGAACCTGTGAAAAACTGCAAACTTCTACAAAATTGAACATTTTGTTTCGACATTGAAAGAACAATGTCTCATCAGGTAGTTAACGTTGATGGCAATCATCATTGCCAACTACCTGATGAGACATTGTTCACTCAATGTCGAAACAAAATGTACAATCTTTTAGTAGCTTGCAGTTTTTCACAGGTTCTAACGTATATATATATATATATATATATATATATATATATATATTTATATATATATGTGTGTGTGTGTGTGTGTGTGTGTATTTAGGCAGCTATCTCTCTTTTATTCAAGATACGCTAAAAATGACAGCCAAACTGCTGTGGAAAAGTTATTACATATTTTTTCATGTGATCTTATCTTTTCAGAACATAAGTTATATAAAGATTATCGAAATGTTTCCTATTTCTGAGCGTCTTCGGCTATACTTTTAGCCATTATCGAGGATGAATTTTATTTCACGTGAAATGGAATATGTGTAGTGTTTTGCGTTCGTATATATCTAATTATATTTATTTGTTTATGCCCTGGAATATGACTGCGTTTGTCTTGACCTTATTTAAACTTCTGCCCATGTCATCTTACGAATTCGGTCTTGCATGTATCCATCATGTAGCCTTACAGATGTTTTCCAAACCAGGATTTAAATATTGTGCATATATATACACGCGCATATATGTGTTTGTACATGTGTATATACTCGTTTATGTATGTATGTGCGTATATGTTATCCATATGTGAATATATATATATATATATATATATATATATATATATATAGTGTATCGAGGCAGCAGATAGTTTTCTAAATATAACAGACAATGAATGTCTATTAAGTTTAATCATGAGCCATTCCAAACATTGCAAATTGTCCAACATTTGGACATTTTTTATTATGCTGGTATTCAGCTCACATGAGCCATCTTCAGAGAGGTTACAGGGACGTTAACATATAAACATCCACCATCAAAAGTGACTTTATTTTGTGTTGACATAAAACATTGCAATGCAACAATAACAGACACTGAATAGCAGACGCATTTAGTAAATTTTTAATACATCTTTGGATGTCCAAAACTTATTCACTAATGTTCCCACCCATGAAACCATTGACATCATTATCCGTGATGTATACAACCATAAAATTATTATTAGCATACACCACTCAAGTACCCCTTCATGACCCCCTTGGTAATATTTATACTCAAATAGATGGTATTGCGATCCTTTAGGTCTCCTCTTTTCTAATTATTATATGGCACATTTAAAAAAGAAAAATTAATGACAATAATAAACCCCCTATATATGTAAGATACAAAGACGATATTTTCATTTTAGCTAAAAATATTGATCAAATTACACAACTTAAAAGCAAATTTGTAAGTCACTCCGTCCTCAAACTTACATCAGATCTTAATATTAATAATAAAATTCCATTCCTTGGTGTATTTATTGATTCTAGCACACATAGATGTACTACTTCTCTATCTAGGAAACCAACTAGCATAAAGCCGTGTCTTCTTATTTATATTAGTGAATGCCCTCAACGATATAAGTCAGCTGTTAAAAAAAAAATTCAACGCACACAAATGATATCTTCTTCCAAATCCATATTCTATAAAGAATTACACAACATTAAACAAACACTTGTTATCAATGGATTTCCTAACTCCGTCATTGATCAACAAATTAAAATGTATCTCAATAAACTTAATAATACCTGTAACAATATTGATAATATTAATAATAATAATAATAATAATAATAATAATAATAATAATAATGTAAGTCCAAATAAACATAGCTTAGACTATTGCAACCAAATGCATAAGAATTACAAACATGATGAAAACGGAGAAATGTTAAGCCAATAAATAATAATAAGCGAATTATATATACATATACATATAAACTTACACGTATTTAAATACATAAACACACATCCATCTCCACCCACATATAAATACATATATATACTTACACACAATACCACACACACACACACACACACACACACACACACACATATATATATATATATACATATTACCTATCACTCACATACACATTTACATAATAGAATATAGAATGTAGAAACAAGAAATATAGATACATCTGCACACCAAATATATACAGATATACACCACTAGAAGGGCACATAGAAGAAGAAGAAGAAGAAGAAGAAGAAGAAGAAGAAGAAGAAGAAGAAGAAGAAGAATTATAATGCTTTGTTAAACTTAGAATTTAAATTGGTAGTCTCTAACATTAATTCATAATAAATAAATATAATTCTTTTTTTTTAAAGAAATTTCCATTTTTATTGTAAAGTGAAACTAATAATCGGTTAGCAATACCGATTTCTATTTTAATCAAATATTAACAATAATGCCCCAATAAATTATTTTTGGAGTCTGTTCTTATGTTCCTAAAATTAGAAATTACTGGTATTTTAATTGGTTACCACAGACTATGTAACAATGTCTCACTGATTGGGGAGGGGGCTAATTCTGAGCCTTTTAAAACTCTTCAACTTGAAATCAGAACCATCACTTGAAAACACACAAGAAAGTGGCGAAACAAAATAGCTACTTTTCTAATGATATTATAACATATATATGTTATAAATTCTAAGTAAATATGATTCGCTTTACTTATAAACTAATAAAGCAAAAAATTTATAAATTATTTGCTTTATTTTTAACTGAATATGTTTTTTATGTACGTTTACTCAATTGCAAAAACAAAAGCATAAAATGATGTTTAAAATTAAATAAAAACAAAGTTTTATCATCAAAATGTTTATTCTAGTATTAAGAGGAGAGATTAAACGTTGCTGTCATGATTTTAAAATTATTTTAATCCTTTTTAACACGTTCGAAATTTCAATTAAAATTTCTTTTTTGCTTTCTGTCAGCGATTCACGCTGTGTTTGCGTAATGTGACTATTAAGTAAAACGAAATGATTATGCAAGTTGTTTTTTGGCGTTGAAAGACATAAGTTTGAAATTATTGAAAAAATCAACTGATTGTCTGATTTGAATGAAACTTTCAGCACTTATTCACAAATGAATAAAATTGTTTATGCAATGATTATTTTTTAGAAAATTCTTAGCAAAACTATATTTTTTTTACATCTGTTACCCCTCTCCACTTCAATTAATTGCATAAAACTTCTAAAAATACATTATCTATACCAATGCTTTATTTATTAGTCAAATGCAGGGCTCATTTGAGAATGTAAATAATGTAAATTTTTTTTTATTATTACGGGAACATTTTTCCGAAAATCTGCTCCGATTGGTAAAATCAAAAATGCATTAAAACTGAGCTATTTTTTTAAATGTACATAAAGTTTTAATTGATTTTATAAAAAATATAATTTTAGTAGAGGATATCATATCCTAAAGAAGAAAACAATTCGATGAATAATAAGTTTTTTAATAAGAACAGTTTTCATTTTTTTCTTTGCTAATTAAACTTTCAAACATCTTTTTAAATTTCTGTCAGTTACTCAATGTCTTCGGTTATTAATTCATTAAAAATAGACTTTATTTACAAATCGAAAATTCATAAACTCAATACAAAACATTTAAAATTAAGATTTTTAAAATGAGTTATATTTTTTATGTTAAATTACACATTTTCTTTTACTATAGAAACTTATAAGAAACTTATAATTAAAAGGTCACATATTTTAAGAGTTGTTCCTCTTATGAATTAGTAAACTGGTTTCTGTCAACCTTTGGTCATTATACGTTCAGATTGATTGATAGTTGCTGTCATCGCCTACTTAAAAGGTCAGCAAGTAAGACCATTTCTGATTAAGAAATACTTTTATTCTAAATTTCATGACACGAACAATTAATCTTTGCTTCAAATCAGATCAATGTAACTTCAAATTTGATAATTTTCCAAAAATAACTAGTGAGAGATGTATATTCTATTTTTGCAAGATTTTTTAACCCGAAAATTAACTTTTTTTTACAATTGTACTGATCGCTAAAAAAATAGCCGAGAAATTGCAAATTATTTCAAAATTTCAAAATGAAAGATTCCAATGAATATAATTTTTGTTTGACATACACCAGAGTATTTTGCTTTGTGGAAATAGTAAATTTAATCATTTTGCTTTCAATTGAGCTAAAATTAAAGTTTCAAGAAAAAGTTTTTATTTTAAAAGATTCAATTTAAATCTTAGGTATCGAAAATGGAATGGGGTTACTTAATATATATATGTTGTATTTTCTATAATATTTAAGATCGCTGATGAAACGAATTCCATTCACTGAAATAGCCATACGATGTTTGAACTTTTTATTTGTAAAATATGTATATAGGCTGTGTAAATAAAAAATTACATTTAATTACATTGAGCACTCTGGCTGGATCGGTTTTAATATTTAAGTTTTAATAATAATAATAATAATAATAATAATAATAATAATAATAATAATTTATTTACTTATTTAATTTATTTTATTTTGATAACACTATTTCCGACGACTTTAATGAAAAAATAACTGAATATACAGTGGACGAACAAATTATTATTTTTATTTTAAATCTCACAGCACTCATAAAATGAAACGTATGTCTGCTTCTTTTTTCCATTCATTTTTTTAACAAAATACTCTAGTGTAGTGATGTTTTATTTCGTTGAGCGGCTACGCCCAATTTTTTATTTTTTTTTTAACCAGCGACTTTCTATTTGAATTCCAATCGCGTCTCTGTCAGCTGTCGCTTGGCAACCCATTTAGGAGAAGGAAAACTCCGAACAACAACCTGCAACTCAAGGTGTTAATTGTGCCGAGGAGTGAATGGCTACTGCGCTATGAGATCACAAACGATCCCCTACACGCTTCGGGACCCTGTTTGTAAAAGACCGTTACCCAACGTGCCAGGCAACTTTGGGTGGACTTTTGGACCCGTGCGTCACTCGTGAAAAAAATATGAGAAATAAAAATAGAAATAAAAAGTTCAGTATGGCTCTTCCAGTGGATAAACAGGGAGCCCGTCCTACAGGGGGGAACCTACCTGAGGTCGAAAAATCTGCCTTAGGAACAAAATCCTACACAAAGAATGAATCTTCAGGTCCCCACAACCAGTATAATCCTAATGATGGTCCTGAAAATTCTCCAGCTAGATCTATAACCGTATATTTAAAGAAAGAAAAAATAAAATGGTCTCGTGAGGAGTACAAAGTCGTTATGACTGCATTTCATGAAGCGTTACTCAAATCTCAAAAAACATGACTCGCTAAACATATGACATTTGGCGTGAAAAAGTTGGTCAGGCAAATAGAAAGTATATTGACGAAAATAAATTAGTCAATGTACGAAGATACATCATGCGAAATAACCGATTGACAGAGGCTGAAATTAATGAAATAAAAAGAATTGTAACCAGAATAGGCGAATCAACAAAATATGAAAAGGAACCGGAATCAGAAATAAAAAGTAATAACATCAAACAAGCCACATGTCATAATGTAGAAACCGTGATACACACAAATCACTGTAAAGATAATGCTGTAAGTTTAGAAGTGTTGGAAAGGTGTAATCTGAGTCAGGTACAAGACGAAAATAAAACAAGTTCAGAACACATTGAACAGAATTATTTTACGGAAAACAAGAACAGTATACAAGAAGCCAAGGAAGAAATCAAGAACCATATAAGTCAAATACAAAATATTGCAATGGAGCAACGAGAACACCTCCCAAAATTACAACCAACAAAGCATAACCTTCGAACTGTTAAGCTCTACAATGCAGCACTCAAATTAATTTTGGATGAAGAAGACACTCATATAAATCTCAATGAAGCAATATATGCATCAGCAATAGCAGCAACAAAAAATGGAACATCAAATTAAGAACAAAGCAGTTTCGCAGACATGAAGATCTACCTTGGAAAAGAAAAATAGAAAAAGAAATCAAACAACTTAGAAGTGAACTATCAGTACTAGATGAACTGACTAGAGGAATAAATGTAAGAACTAGGAAAAGCAGAAGAGTCGAAAGAAAATACAACATTAGAAATGAAAACGAAGACCTATCAACTAAGGAAAAAATAAAACAAACAATACAACCGAAGGCTCAAAGAATAAGACGCTATGAGAAAACGTGGCTGTTACGGATGTAAAGACCAATTGCTTATTAACAAAATGATCCTGGAAAACTGCTACAATGCAAAGAAAAATCTTAGTACTACCTAGATAGATTATCGTAAGGCATTCGATAGTGTACCACATTCCTGGATCTTAAAGACTTTAATTATATACAAGATATCACTCGTCATCATCAATTTCATCAAACAGTGCATGTCTATCTGGCAAACAAGCCTTTACCTCAATCATGTAAATGGAACCTAAAACTGTGATGAAATAAACATCAAAAGAGGTATATTTCAAGGTGATTCTTTGTCTCCCTTACTATTCTGTATATCATCAATAACACTAACCAATCAATTTAACAAGACAATGTGGTTATAAAATAAGCCAAAAGAAAATAAGCCATCTATTTTACATGGATGACTTAAAGTTGTATGCTAAGAATGGTAACAAGCTGGAAGGTCTTCTGCAAACTGTAAAATGCTTCAGCGAACACATTGGAATGAAATTCAATTTGAATAAACATGCTAAAGCTACAGTTTTACGTGGATTGCTACAAGAAACAGCCTCAATTAGCTTAGACCCTGCTGTAACGATAAAAGAATTGAAACCAGAAGAAGCTTATAAATACCGAGGTGTAAATGAGAGTGAAACAATTCACCATAAAAAATGAAAGTAATTGTGCGTAAAGAGTATTATAGAAGGCTATGACTGATATTAAAAACTGAATTGAATTCTCAGAACAGAATTATCGTCAATAAAAGCCTTGCAATCCCAATTGTCCAATATAGTTTCAACATCTTAAAATGGACTCTAAACGACATCAGGCGAATGGATTCTAAAACAAGAAAGCTTCTTTCTAAGCATAAGATGCATCATCCAAAGACTGATGTAGACCGTCTATACATAGCCAGTAAAGAAGGTGGAAGAGGTCTTATTCAGCTAGAATTGTCATACGAGACAACAACTATTGGCTTACTAACATACATAGAAACAAGAAAGGACTGAATGATACAATTAGTCAAACAACATGAAAACAAAAATAAAAAATATTCAATAATAAAAGAAGGCAGTAAATACAAAAAAAGATTTACATTTAGTAGATTCTGTAGAAAAGCAAAATAGAAGCCAAGAACCAACTATTGCGGCAAAAAATATGAAAATGAAAGCCAAAGATAAAGCTCTTGAACAGATGAAACAACGCTGGCAAGACAAACCTCTGCATGGCCAATATCCAGAACGTGCCAATAAATCCAATGTTGACAGAGTTAATACTCATCGATAGTTACGTGCATCTGGATTAAAGTCTGAGACTTGCAGCGCAAGACCAAAGTCTTTTTACTAGAAACTTTCAGGCAAATATTATACATGATAATGTGGATCCAAAATGCAGGTTCTGTGATAAACACCAAGAAACAATAGACCATCTAATCCCAGGTTGTTCTGTACTTGCCTCAAATGAATATAAAAATCGTCACGATAGACTGGGGCAATATTTACATTGGGCAATGTGCAAACACTATGGAAAATCTGTAAACAAACACCACCTACACAGACAAAAAAATTGAAGCAAATAGGCCGAACATTATTGTTAAAAACCAGAAAAAAAAACTTGTCTGTTAATTGATATGGCTTGTCCAGCGGATTGTAACATAGCAACCAAGGAATTCGAAAAACTGTCAAAACATAAAAACCTGGAAAATGAAATAGAAAAAAATGTGGAAATTGAAAACAAGAATCATGCCAGTAGGTGCACTTGGAATGATAAAAATGGAAGAAAACAACACATTGAAAGAATCCCTGGAAACCCAAACTTAAGAGATATACAAAAGATTGTCTTGTTAAGTACAGCCCACACACTAAGAAGAACTTTGTCTATGTAATGCTAGGGATGATTGGGGAGATAAAAAAATCATGAAATAGAGCCATAACGACACACCACCACCTGCGTTAGGTCTTCCTGCAGACTTGGCAGGTAGTGTGACCGTATCAGAGATCGAAATATGATGCAAAATGACATAATCGGTTGGGATTACAACGAGAATGACGTGCTTTTCTGAGGCTCCTGAAAACGTAACGTTTTTTCTTTTTTTTTTTTATGTAAACATTAATTTCTCATTTCACTATATTAAACTATATTAAACATAAACATTAATTTTTCCCTTCGCATATAATTTTAGTTGTATGTTTCTTCTTTTAATGATCCTTAAATAGATTTATTAACTAGTTTTCTAAAGCAAGACAACGATAAAAATATCACGAAAAGAGCTAAAGTTTGTTCGATCGACGATATTCATTCTTAGAAAAAATATGTAATAATTTTTCTTAGAAAAAATTCTTTCTTAGAAAGAATATGTAATAATTTATTTATATTTGTTCGTTCATTTTATATATTTGTTTATTTTTCGATAATCTTATTCTCGTTGGATTTAATGAAAGAATAACACAGAATACAGTAGGCCAACAAATTATTTTTAAATTTTACGGTAGTAAACTCAAAGGTATGTCCACTTTTTCTTTCCTATTAAAAAAATTTTTTGAGATTTTTTTTTTTTTTTTTTTTTTTTTTTTTTTTAACGTAAACATTAATTTTGAATTTCACTATTTTAAACATAAACATTAATTTTTTCTTCGTATATAATTCAAATTGTATGTTTCTTCTTTTAATGATCCTTTAAATAGATTTATTAACTAGTCTTCTAAAGCAAGACAACGAAAAAAAAAAAAAAAAAAAAAATATGACGAAAAACACTAAAAAAATGTTCGATCTAGGATATTCTTTCTTAGAGAGAATATGTAATAATTTATTATATTTAATTTGTTCGTTCATTTTATATATTTATTTATTTTTCGATAATTTTATTCTCGCTGGATTTAATGAAAGAATAACACAGAATACAGTGGGCGAACAAATTATTATTTTTAAATGTTACGGTAGTAAACTCAAACTCAAAGGTATGTCCACTTTTTTTTTTTTTTTTTTTTTTTTTTTTTTTGCAAGGACAAAGGTTAATAGTAGCAATAAATTTTTTTTTTTTTTTTTTTTTTTTTAACAATACTCTCTAAGTGCAGTGATGTTTTTTTTTTTTTTTTTCTCCGATGAACGGCCGTTACATCCAAGTTTGTTTGTTTGTTTTTTCAACCAGCGTCTCTCTCCTTGAATTTTTCTTTTTCTCAATATGAAATTCTGTTTTAATATAAACAGGATTTTTTCTTTAGATATTAGGGAATAATTTTTTTTTTTTTTTTTTTTTTTTTTTTTTTTAACGAAATTCTGCTTTATTTTAATTTATCTGTTTGTTCTTTAAATTAACCTAAATAAAATCATCCGTATTATATTTCCTTTAGCTGTCGATATTTCGTGTAAATTATTATTTTTTTTTTTTTTTTTTAACTATTATAATTTTCTTAAAAACAAAACAAAACAAGAAAATAAATTAAATCCGATGAAAAACAATTTATATGGTATTATTTTATAGAAAGTCTACGTATTTTTTTGATAAATTTATTTTTATTTATTAATTGTTTTAATTTACTTATTTAATTTATCTTATTATGATAATCCAATATTGACCAACGACTTTGTTGAAAAAATGAAAGATAAAGTGGACGAACAAATTATTACATTTTTTTTTTTTTCAACAAACGTCTCTCTATTTGAATTTTTCCTTTTCTCAATATGAAATTTTGTTTTAATATAAACAGGATTTTTTTTTCTTAAGATATTATAATTTTTTTTTTTTTTTTTTTTTTTTTTTTTTTTAAACAAACTACTCTAGTAATATTGATGTTTTGTTTCGTTGAGCCGTCTTTCTCCTTGAATTCCAATCGCGTCTATGTCAGATGTTGCTTGGCAGCCCATTTAGGAGAAGGAAAACTCCGAACAACAACCCGCAACTCAAGGTGTTAATCGTGCCGAGGAGTGAATGGCTACTGCGTTATGAGGTCACAAACGATTCCCTACAGGCTTCGGGACCCTGTTTGTAAAAGACCGTTACCCAACGTGCCGGGCAACTTTGGGTGGACTTTTGGACCCGTGCGTCACTCGTGGGAAAAACATGAAAAACACAAATAGAAATAAAAAGTCCAGTATGGCTCTTCCAGTGGATAAACAGGGAGCCCGTCCTTCAGGAGGGAACCTACCTGAGGTCGAAAAATCTGCCATAGGAACAAACTCCTACACAAAGAATGTATCTTCAGGTCCCCACAACCAGGATAATCCTAATGATGGTCCTGAAAATTCACCAGCTAGATCTACAACCGTATATTTAAAGAAAGAAAAAATAAAATGGTCTCGTGAGGAGTACAAAGTCGTTATGACTGCATTTCATGAAGCGTTACTCAAACCTCAAAAAAACATGACTCGCCAAACATATGACATTTGGCGTGAAAAAGTTGGTCAAACAAATAGAAAGTATATTGACGAAAATAAATTGGCCAATGTACGTAGGTACATTATTCGTAATAACCGACTGTCAGAGGCTGAGATTCACGAAATTAAAAGAATTGTAACAAGAAGAGTCGAATCAACAAAATATGAAAAGGAACCGGAACCAGAAATAAAAAGTAATAACATCAAACAAATCACAGGTCATAATGTAGAAACCGTGAAACACGCAAATCACTGCGAAGATAATGATGTAAGTCTAAAAGTGCTGGAAAGGTGCGATCTGAGTCTGAGTCAGTTAAAAGACAAAAATAAAATGAGTTCAGAACACATCGAAGATAATTATTTGACGGAAAATAAGAACAATATACAGGAAGCCAAGATAGAAATAAAAAACCAGCTAAGTCAAATACAAAGTATTACAATGGAGGAACGTGAACAGCTCCCAAAATTCCAACCAACAAAACAAAACCTCCGAACTATTAAATTGTACAATGCAGCACTGAAATCAATACTGGATGAAGACCCGAATACAAATCTTAACGAAGTAATATATGCATCAGCAACAGCAGCAACAAAAAAATTAAACATCAAAATAAAAACAAGGCAGTCACGCAGACGTGAAGATCCACCTTGGAAAAGAAAAATCGAAAAAGAAATCGAACAACTAAGAAGTGAACTGTCAGTACTGGATGAACTGAGTAGAGGAATAAATGTAAGAACTAGGAAAAGAAGAAGAGCCGAAAAAAAATATAACATCAGGAATGAAAATGACGTCTTATCAAATAAAGAAAAAATAAAGCAAAAAATCCAACTGAAGGCTCAAAGAATAAGACGCTATGAAAAAAGAGCAAAATTTTACAGACAAAACAAGATCTTTCAGACTGATACAAAGAGATTTTACAGGGAAATAGGTAAAAAAAGAATTGAAGTGACAGTACCCCCCAGAATGGAAGAAGTCACAGAGTTCTGGGAAAAGATATGGGCTTGCCCTAAAGAACCTAGCAAGGAAGTACATTGGATTACGCAGGAGATAGAACGAATGAAGAATAAACCCGAACAGACATGGTCTGGAATTACAGAAGATGATGTTAAATTTGCACTAAAAAAAGCACACAATTGGAAAACTCCAGGTATAGATAAAATTCCTAACTTTTGGCTATATTATTTAAATGCAGCAAATAAAAAAATAGCCAAAGAACTCCAAGAAATGGTTGACGATCCCACTAAAATTCCTGCATGGATGACAAAAGGAATTACATTTCTTCTACCCAAGAATGGTGACACAAACAACCCGAAAAACTACAGACCAATTACATGTCTTCCGACAACATATAAACTACTAACATCTACTTTAACAAAACAAACATATTTATTCTTAGAAAGAAATGACATGATACCGCTTGAACAAAAAGGGTGCAAACGTGGCTGTTATGGCTGTAAAGACCAATTGCTAATTAACAAAATGATCCTGGAAAACTGCTACAAGACAAAGAAAAATCTTAGTACTGCCTGGATAGACTACCGAAAGGCATTCGATAGTGTGCCACATGAATGGATTTTAAAGACTTTAAATATATACAAGATATCGCCCGTCATCATCAATTTCATCAAACAGTGCATGTCTATATGGAAAACAACCCTTTACCTCAATCATATAAATGGAACCTATAAGTCTGATGAAATAAATATCAAAAGAGGTATATTTCAAGGTGATTCTTTATCTCCCTTACTATTCTGCATATCATTAATAGCACTAACCAGTCAACTTAATAAGACAGAATGTGGTTATAAAATAGGCCAAAAGAAAATAAGCCATCTATTTTACATGGATGACTTAAAGTTATATGCTAAGAATGATAATGAGCTGGAAGGTCTTCTGCAAACTGTAAAATGCTTCAGCGAAGACATTGGAATGAAATTTAATTTGAATAAATGTGCTAAAGCTACAGTTTTACGTGGATCAATACAAGAAACATCCTCAATTAGCCTAGACCCTGCTGTAACAATAAAAGAATTGAAACCAGAAGAAGCTTATAAATACCTAGGTGTAAATGAGAGCGAAAACATTCACCATAAAAAAATGAAAGAAATAGTGCGTAAAGAGTACTATAGAAGGCTACGAATGATATTAAAAACTGAATTAAATTCACAGAATAGAGTTATGGCCATTAATAGCCTTACAATCCCAGTTGTCCAATATAGCTTCAACATCTTAAACTGGACTCTAAACGACATCAGGCGAATGGATGCTAAAACAAGAAAGCTTCTTTCTAAGCATAGGATGCATCACCCAAAGGCTGATGTAGACCGTCTATACATACCCCGTAAAGAAGGTGGAAGGGGTCTTATTCAGCTGGAATTGTCATACAAGACAACAACTATTGGCTTACTAACATACATAGAAACAACAAAGGATTGGATGATACAATTAGTAAGGCAACATGAAGAAAGAAAGAAAAAATATTCAATAATAAAAGAAGGCAGTAAATACAAACAAGAATTACAGTTAGTAGATTCTGTAGAAAAGCAAAACAGTAGCCAAGAACCAACTATTGCGGCAAAAAAT